>VZRS01002099.1:30246-196145 GCA_013398055.1 Ifrita kowaldi
TTTTTTACAGGGATGAAAAGCTTTTTATAAATTTGTATGGGTTGCTGTTGCTTGAGAGAGCGGTGTCTGTCTTAGCCGGTTGCAAGGCCCTGATTTCAGAGTTAGGGGTGTTAAGAGCACTTAAAAATAAAGGGGTGGGTGTTTTCTGACAGGCAAAACACTGATTTTCCTGTGATGCATCACCTGACAGCCTTATTTTTATTCCAAAGAGTGCAAGGAGCCACCTGGGAAATGTCTGTGCTGCTTGGCTGGATGAAACAGGTACTATTTCCTTTGGGGCTGGAGCCTTTCATCGATAAGCGTTCAAAAGCCATCCCAAATCCAAGGGGACATCCAAATCAGAGCCCTGTTTTTCAAAGGTTTTCACTTGACACAGTCTGTCTTCAATCCTTTTAGAAATCCAGCCTCTGGACAGCACTGCCAATGGTTTTGGGATCAAAAATCATGGCACAGAATTAAAAAATGAAGTTCAAAGTGCATTGTGAGATTGGACTTGCCCTATAAGGAGGGTTGAGAGGGCAAGGATAGATGGGATATCGGGAAGAAATCCTTCCCTGGGAGGGTGGAGAGGCCCTGGCACAGAGAAGCTGAGGCTGCCCCTGGATCCCTGGAAGTGTCCAAGGCCAAGTTGGACACTGGGGCTTGGAGCAGCCTGGGATAGTGGAAGGTGTCCCTGCCCATGGCAGGGGGTGGAATGGGATGAGCTTTAAGGATTCCATGATTCTGTAGGAATGTGTGTGTATCTGAGTGGGATGAGAACCACCGGAGGCAGCACAGGGTGACATTTCCAACAGCAAAATGCAATTTGCAGTGGAGGAATTGCATCCAGTGCCATGAGTGATTCTGGCCATAAGACACAAATAAAAGGTGGTGGAGGAGAAGGTGAGAATGGACAATGACAGTTGTGATTGTCTTCCTCGTAGCAGGAAAAGCTCATGAAAGAAATAGAAAATGTCATTGTTGATGAGACAAACTGTGCTGTCTGATCCCAAGCAGGCTAAGTGTCCTTTTATTTTATTTTTTAATTTTATTTTTTCTTAGCTGTTAGCTCTGTTGAAGAGCTGGAACTGTTGGGAAGCATTTGGTGGAGTGGCACGTGGAGTGTTGGACCCTCTGTGGTCCTTTCTGAGCTGCACCACCACAGAACAGGAAAATCCCAGAATGTTTTGGGTGCGAAGGCACCTTAAAGCTCATTTCATTCCAATCCCCCTGCTGTGGGCAGGGACATTTTCCGCCAGTCCAGGTGCTGAAATGATCCCTTGCCTGGACTGATTGCCTTCATGTGGGGTCAGTGACCATCTCCTACTCCTTGATCTCGTGCTAAAAGAGCTTTTTCCCTCTTCCCTTCACACCTCCCAGGCAGGATCTCCCATTTGCAGCGGCCTGAGGTGGTTTCCCGTGGTTTTCCCCACCTGGGAGGTTGATGCTCCCAGCCCTAGTGCCAGGGCCAGGGCTGGTGGTGCCAAACCCTCCCAGGCACAGGGATCAACCCTCTCCTCGTGAATTCCACTTGCTCATTTAGCAGGAAATCACAGAATTGGGCAGAAAACTTGAGAAAAGGAAGGAAAAAAAAAGAGTGTGCAGATGCCGGGTAGTTGGATTGGGCAGGAATGAGAGAAGGAAGGAATGCGAAAGGGGGTTCATTACTTTTTTTCCTCTGGTTGGGGCTGCCTTCGTGTGAAACTGGAGCTACATCCAGCAAGGGCATTTACATGCACGGATGTAGCCTTCAATCAGGGTGATGTAAACACTGCTGCAGCATTTTTCGAGAGGGCTGTTTGGGAAATGTGATGGATTAAATATGACAAACAAGATTCCTGGGCGTTTATTTATCCGCCTCTCGGCTGGTGCCAGCTTCATGTTAGGCAAGGCTCTGGCTACCAGACCAATCCAAAGCCTCGGGGGCAGGCAAGGCAAGGGGGGAGGCAGCCACGGGGAGAGCGTTTTCCAAGCCCCATCTAATTTAAAGCATCTTTTGCTGAGTGGTGCAGCGAAGAGGATGTGGCTAACACAAATAAAAAAATCATAAAGGGATCAAAGTGTGTGTGCAAATTCGTTCCTTGTGGCAGGAGCTCTGCCAGCTCGCTTGCTCGCCTGCTTTCCTAAGGAGCAAAAAAAAAAAAAAAGGAAATCTCCCCGCCCCCAGCCCCCCGTGACGGAGCGGGAAAATCGCATGTCAGGATCTCTTCTGGATTTCATAAGGGCCTGAGCAGTGATGGATGGCTGGGATGACACCAGGCCTTGTCCGTTGTGCCGGGATCTGAGGCGCTTTCCGTCCGTGCCAGGGTTGCACATGGAGCAGGAGCTATTTATAAGCAGTTCAAAGGCACCACAAGTGTGGGTGGGGGGGCTGGCTGGGAGCTCCAGGCCACCAGGAAGTTCTCAGGAACCTGATGTTACCCCAGAGCCCGAGCGCTTCCTGGCAGGGGGAAAGATGAGGAGAACTTGCCTTAAAAATGGCAAAACTCCAAAATAATGAAGAAAAAATCCACATTAGTTGGTACCAGCTGGAATATTTGGGTTGACCTCGCTCCACACACGGAGGAGAAGACAGTTGCCTTCAAGGCAGCCACTGTAGCCCTTGAGTTGTTGTCTGCTGCCTCATCCCAAGCCAGTTATCCCAGCTCCACCACCTCATCCTGCTGTGGAAACCACATGACACGGCAAGGCCATGGCTGTGTTTCCGACGGGAGCGCTGGAACAACATCTGCGGAGAACAAAAGCCGAGAGCTCCGGCAAACCCAAGGCCGGAAAAAGAGCCGGCCCGAAAAGCGAAGGGAACATGCCTGCAAAAATCCTGCAGCAACGCTAATGAAAAATAAACATCCATTTCTGCAGCTGCAGAGAGAGGAAAAAAGAAAATTCAATCAAAGCGCGAGGCCTTGTTCTTATATTCCAGGAATTTGCTTCATTGAAGGTTGTCAAATACTGCATGCCAACACTTGGGAGAATGACAACAGCGTCTTTAAGTGCAATGAATCAAAGCACAAGAGCAAATTTGTACAGAACCCAAAGTGCTATTCTTAGAAACCATCCAGAATCAGAAAATAAACAATTCATCAGGAGGAGAAATGTTGGAAGTCACAGGGGAGATTAACTCTGGTCTGAGTGGAAACAAAACCTCAAATGAGCCACATCGTCATTCCCACACTTGGCTAATTGCAGCATTGTTCAAGGGCAGCACCAAGGGCTTGGGAGTAGATGGTGTCTGAAGAGCGAAAAAAAGGCAGAAAATCACAGTTTTCCCCTCATGGCTGCTCCCAGAGAGGTTGCTTTGCCAGGACCTGGGATGGGAGTGTAGAGGAGGCATGAAGGGCTCTGGGAAAGGCAGACACTAGGAAAAGTGCCGAGAAGGGATGAGCATGACCTGACACCAGGATTTGAAGGTAAGAGTTTTCCACAGTGTCCAAGGTCAGGGATGCTTCTGACCACACTTGGCTTTGACTGAGGCATGAAGGGTTTGATGCAAACTAACCCAGGCTGCAGGTGAGATTCCCGGGCACAGGGAAGCTCTCTGCCATCCTGGATACAGCTCCGGTGTGTTCCTGAACACAGGACATGCACAAAAGGAGAGCTGACAGTTTCTCCCCTGAAATTCTCATTTCACGAGATAAGATTTGAAGGCCAGAGCTACTGAGTGAAAACACACTACCTGTCCCAAGCCAAAACAGTGCTTTTAATGAAGAGCAGCTGCCCATGCGCTTCCCCAGCCTAGGAAAACACAAAGCAGATTGTCCCGAGCCTCAGAGCGCTCCGCATCCCAGCTTCCAGCCCTGCTGTGGGGCCGAGCGTGTCAGAGAGGGGCAGGCGGCTCCTGAGAGCGGCGGGATTCACATTGCACGCACACCTTCCTTGGCTTGCTCTTTTCTTTGGGAATTAAGGCATCCTGGGATGATCCCACCACCCAAGCGTGGCCTGCAGGGCCTTGCAGTGATCTTTTCCATGTAAGTTTTGGTGTGAGAAAAAAGGATATTCCTGGGCTGAAAGATGGAAACGCTCATTAGCATCATGGTGCATTACCTGGAGCTGCTTCAAAACCTGAGTGTTCATGGAACAGATTTTCCTGCAGAGATTTGCTGTGAAAAATCTTCATTTCACATAGGATATTCCCAGAGAAAAAAAGGCAGGAGTCAAATAAATTTGTATTCCTTGAGAATAAAACCAAGCAAAGCTCCTCAGATGACTCCATAAAAATTCTAAGAAAAAAAATGGGACGAAAAAGTGTGGGAAAAGAATTCACACAAAATAAGCACTAAGGGGCCTCTGGTACTTGCAGGTATATTCCCAGTGATTCCTTTTCGGATCACACAAACACCAACAAAGTCATTATAAGCCAGTTCTTTCCTTTTATTAGCAATAGCCAGGGCTTGGTGATTCAAACCACATTCAGTGCTCAGAAGGGAGATTTTGATCAAAGCATTTTTAAAAATCAGATGAAAGAAGCATTATAAAAAATGTTCGTTCAATATGAGCCAGGAAGGGGAAATGGCTGCCCGGGAGAAGAGCTGGGAATATACCAGGAAAAGAAAATGACCCCAAAACCTGACGCTGATGCTATAAATAACTATAAAGTGTTACAAGTCGACGAATGATTTACAGAGCCTGTGGTCCTTAATGCCTAGAACGAAATAAAACCTTTAAAACATGATTCAGTCAACTCACATCATCCTTCAAAGTGAGGATCTTCTTCTTCTTCCTCTACTTCTTCTTTCTCTTCTTCTTTTTCTTCTTCTTCTTCCTCTTCTCTTCTTCTTCTTTGAAGGAGGAGGAAGAGGAGGAAATAAAGTGACAAGGAGAGATAGAATCATGAAATTATTAAGGTTGGGAAAGGTCTCCAAGATCATCAAGTCCAACCCTTAACCCAGCACTGCCAAGGCCACCACTAACCCAAGTCCCTGAGCGTCACACCCACACATTTATGGGCACTTCCAGGGATGGTGACCCCACCACTGCCCTGGGCAGCCTGTTGCAAAGCCTGACCAACTTCTCCGTGGAGAAACCTTTCCTAACATCCAACATAAATCTCAGGGGAGCAGGGATGTGCAGAAATTACTCCAAGGAAGTCCCTGTTTTCTGGAGAAAATCCCAGTGCTGCTGGGGCTCTGTGCCGTGGTCATGGCTATGAAATCCTAACTTGGATTAGATCTGTAAATCACATTCTGGGTGTTACATCTTTAAATGTTAATTTATTGCAGCCTAATTAAAATTTTAAAAATCTATGCAGGATACCTGAGGATGAGGGAATTTGGTTTATAAGTCAGTGCTTTTCCTGTACTGGAAATATAAGAGGGATCTGAATGGGAGGTTTTGACTTGTCCAGGAGAAGTTTAATTTAAAATTAAGGGGATTTCTGTTGTTTTTTTTCCCCCTTTTCATTTTAGGTGATTTTAATGAACAGTACAATAATACCCAGAAAATAAAGCTACAGCCTGAGCAGCCATGAGCTGGTTTAGGGTTGAAAACTACTCTGAAAACATTCAGGATTTCTTCCCGAAATGAAACGAGTGTGGTATTTAATTATTATTGTTGTTATCATTCATTATTGCTATTACTGTTATTTCATTGAGAATTTTTTTCAGAGCCCTCAAACCCTGTTTTAATGCACTTCCAATGAGATTTTGTTTTTCCAGTGAGGTACAGATTTCACTGAGTTTAAGACAAACCAGTTCCTCCTCAATTCTCTAAGCATTATCCAGGCCAGGAACTTTTCCAGGGAAGTTGGTCCCTTTTTTTTTTTGAAGCAATAGAAGTTCTCAGCAGATGTTCTCATCTGCTCCCTCATGCCCTGTCCCCTGCACTGCACCTCAGCAGATTCCAGTTCTCCAAATTAATGATTCCTGATCCATTAACGATCCCAAAAGTGATTAATTCAAGTTGTATCAAATTGTTTTTAATTGTTTTTTCATCAAACCAACCAAAATGATAGCAATTACAGGGAGAGGGAGCTGTTTTGGATAAGCTCAGGAGAGCAGCAGTGCCTTGCAGTTCTGATCAAGTGGAAATCGTGCTCCAAATCCAAAGCAAAGCAAAGTAAGGATTAAAACAGCAAAGGTGGTTTTGTGTGGAGAACCCACAATGTTTTATTTCAGAGCATGGATCAGGAGAAATCCACTCCCTCAGACTTTTCAGAAACATTTTTCAACTGAGCTGCTCAGGGAAAATTTTGCAAAACTTTTGCAAAATGCTCTGAAGTTTCCAGAACTGAGTGGTTTTATTGCAAAGAAAAAAATCAAACCAATCTTTCATTGGACACAAAATCCTTGGCAAAACTTCTGTGGCCTGGATCAGAGGGAGATGGACCATGCTGGAGACCCAGCCCAAGGGACACATTTTAACCCTCTGGAGAGGCTTTCCCCCAGCTAAATATTCCTCACAAGAGGGAAGGGTTATCATCCAACAGGGATCTGGCACATTCCTAGGAACTCAGGGAACTGGTGCGAGAACAGGACGTGACCTGCTGATGTTCCTGGCTCTGCACAGAAACTGAGAAGGACCAATATATATTTGCCTCAACATGTGTCACAAACGAGGTGAAGAAAATTCTCATAAAAAGCTGTGTTGCCCCGTGCCCAGAGAGGCTTCACCTGGCAACCGGTGAGGGCAGAGATCAGACCGCGAGCACCTCCCCCGCCGCCTCCCCTCACACACGGTTGCTGTGAGGGCGAGTACCCGGATGCCCGCGAAAAATGCCCGCCAAAAACGGGCCCGCGAAGCCGAGCTGAGGGAGGCGTTTGGGGGCACGTAAAAAAGCAGCCGGCCGCAACACCACGAGGGCTGCCTTGTCTTTTTGCTTTGGGTCGCTTGGAGGGTCAGCTTGGCCCCTTCTGCTCCCGCCTTCGCGCCCTCTTTCCTGTGGTCCTGTCTCCTTGCCTGTGCCTATTCTAGGAACTGGCTTGTCGCCGTGAGGGTCTCGTGCCCGCAGCTAGTTTCCAGCCGCTGCCCGCACACAACCTGCAGTGGCTGCCGCCTGCATCCAGCCCTGACCACCGCCGCCGCCGTGTTCCCTGTGCTGCCCGAGGCACCGAGCCCGGAGCACAGCCCCGAGCCCGGAGCACAACCCCGCGGCACCCAGCCCGCAGCCGCCGCCGTGTTCCCCGTGCTGCCCGAGGCACCGAGCCCGGAGCACAAGCCCGCGGCACCCCGCCTGCAGCCGCCGCCGCCCGCAGCCACCGCGCCCCGACGCTGAGGGACCGCAGCTGCTCCGGGAGCGCGCCTGTAACCACAGCAGCCGGTAACCACAGCAGCCCGTTTGTTCCCCGCCGACGGAAGGGACTCGCAGCCCGCTGCTCTTTAAAAATCGCGCCCAGCCTGCCACTGCCGCTAAGCAAACGCAGCGCGGTTCGCAACACGCAGGCTCCGTCTGCCAAATCGATTCTGACAGATAGCCGGGGTTCTGTGGTAACGCTGTCCTCTGCCTCCTGTTTCTTCCCCCCTCTCTTTTTCCCTCTCTCTGCTCCTTTTTCCTGTTCCTCCCCCGCCTTTTTTTAATAAGAACACTTAGTTGTTTGGGTTTTTTTAATTTCAATAAACGGTTTTCAGATATAATATTGCCATCTTAAGTGCTTGATTTTTCGTCGGAAAAATGTATCAAAAGAATCCTTCCCGGCTCCCGCTTTTATAGTGGAACAGGACAGAAACCCATCCTTTCTTTTTCACTAATCTTCAAAAACCCGAAAAACATCCTGGATAAAATACCATTTAAAAAATTGATAGCTCAGATTCTTTTGCCATTTCCATTTCCCTTTTCTGTGCTCTTGCAAAGCAAGTCTCAAAAGAGACGGGCTGTGAGGTACACAAGGGCTGGTGTCCTTCCCATTCCCTTCCCATCCCATTCCATTCCTGGAATGACTGGAGTGTATTCTGTTGTGAGGAAGGGCTGCCAGCCTTTATGATGACAAAACTGCTGAGTTTACTGGGAAGTTTATTTGTGTAGGCCTTGGAAGACAGAGCCAGCGGTGACAGACCCTGGGGAAGACCTGGCTCCCCTATTTCCCTTGACGAATTAATCCTTTACTCTGACAGGATCCTACAAAAAAAGGGGGGTAGGAGCAAATATGTGTACAAAATACTCTGTTTTCCCTGGAAAATGAGGGTTTGAGCTGGAGATCCACGCTTAAATGAACAAGTAGGTGGATATTTATGGCCCAACTCCACACATCCTCTACAAGGACAGTGGGTCCTCGGTGTGTCCTCCCTTTATGGGTCACATCTCTGGGCCAGCTGGTGCCAGGACAATCCTTCTCCTCTCTCCTCTCCCACTGCTGCTCCTGCTGCAGAGACAGCCCTGCCAGAGCAGTTACAACCCCCAAAAAATGCATTTCGGGGAGGGCAGAACCACGTGCTGAATTAAGGGCTTGGCAAGACAGTGCGTTTCGAGGAGAAAAATATCTGTTTAAATTTTCTTAGGTGTCAAAATGCTGTGCTCTGACATATTAAAAACGAAAAGGTTTCGCTTGGAGAACTTTCAAACATTTTATTTCGTCGTTAATATCCATTCATCGGTGTTATTTTTCTTTTTAAAAGCGGCCTGGCTTGGGAAGGCCTCCAAAGCAGGCCAGAATTAATTAAACCAGAAGTTTTGTTTCACCTGAATTCGTTGTGTTGGTTTGGTTTTGTTTTGGAGGGAAAAATGCCGGGATTAAAGTGCAGCCCAAACTGACGGAGGAATCCACCCTCTTCCCATCATCACCAGCACCTCAGGTCTACTGCTGGGCTTGGAGAAACCCTTTCATCCCGCCGTGGGGATGGCAGGCAGCTATCCTGCATGGATGAAAGCCTGGAAAAGACCCTAAACATAATTTACAAGGGTGTTACATCCACGAAAGGGCTCGGAGTTCCCCTCAGCCTCACATCTGCGGTCGTGAGATGCGTTCCTCCCTTTCTGTTAACACCAGGTTGGAGCTCCCAATACCAGCTCTGAACATTTTGAACTTGTAGGCAGCTTTCAAGCAGCTGCCATGTTTTAAAGAGAACTAGACCCAAACCTCTGCTGCTCCTTTTTAAATTTATTTTTTACTTTTTCCCCTTCAAAATGTGGAATTTCACCCCCCCTCCCCCTGTAAAAATTTTACTGACATGTGTGCTCAGATGGGGAACGTCCGGATCTCAGCCAGGGACTTGCTGGATGCTTCACAAAGCACCCGAGCTTGAAACACAGGTGAAAATTTGGGATATTCAGTGCGTGCCCTTATCCAGGAAGCCTCAAAAGCAGGGGCCTGTTTTGAAGTGCTCTCTGCAGCTCCTTTTCCCTTCCAGGCCCTTGCAAAGTCGCATCCCTGATTCAACAAGTGCCTGGGATTTCTGAGGAGAGGAATATGTGTGCGTTTGTGTGTGTATTTATGTGTGTGTGTGAACCTATAGATGCACATCCATCACTTCTTTAAAAACGTTTACAATCCATTTTCTCTACGCGCTGGCTTCGTAAAAAACTTGTAAAAGTGGTCATTGCCCTTTGAGTGGGTAGAAAAACTGGGAATTTTGAGATATTGACCAACTTTGGCTCTTCGAATAAGTTTGGCCACTTTAAGCTCATGCAGAGAGCTGCTGATATTTCCAAAAAAGTGAAATATCAGCAAAAAAGAGAGAAAGAGAAGGTGAAAAACAACGAGGGAGCTTTTTTTTTTTTTTCATTGTTTCACCAGCTCTGGCTGGCATTTGTCCACTTTGCTCACTTCAGGCTCCACAGGTTAAGTCTTTATACCACGTTACACCTGAAACCTCAGCAAATCCCGCAAGTTAACAACTTTCCTGGATCCTGGCATCTCCCCTGGAGGAGCTGAGCCCTCGGAGGTGCTGAGGGCCCTGGCTCCCGTCCAGCAGAGCACTCAAACACCAGCTTACATTTCAGCAGCGCTCAAGAACCAATTGCAAATTAAGCGTGTGCTTAAGTGCTTTGCCAAAGAGGAGCGGGGATTACTCACATTCCGGGAGTTAAACTGTGCTAAAGGTGCTTTCCTGGATTCAGGTTGGAACAATGGGGGAATGATGATGCCGTCTTTGGGTAGCTTTTTTTGGGCTGTGGGGGAAAAGAAAATAATATTTAAAAAAATTGGGAGAAAGGGAAGTCATCTGCTTGTTCTGATGGTGGCAGAGCTGTCCAACTGAAAGCAGCTTTATCCAACTGTGTCCGGATCCCAGAAAGGGAAGGGAGGATGATGCAGGAGGAAGAAAGGGTTTGTTTGCTCCTTCCTAATTGTTGTGTCTGACTCCCCTCTCATAGGAACTCAGAGCCCCTTCCAGGGCCTAGAGGGGCTCCAGGAGAGCTGGAGAGGGACTGGGGACACGGGATGGAGGGACAGGACACAGGGAATGGCTTCCCACTGCCAGAGGGCAGGGATGGATGGGATCTTGGGAAGGAATTGTTCCCTGGGAGGGTGGGGAGGCCCTGGTACAGGGTGCCCAGAGAAGCTGTGGCTGCCCCTGGATCCCTGGAAGTTTCCAAGGCCAGGCTTGGAGCAGCCTGGGATAGTGGGAGGTGTCCCTGCCCATGGTAGGGGGTGGAACTGGATCATCTTTAATGTCCCTTCCACCCCAAACCATTCTGGGATCCTTTGACTCCCTATCCCCATGGTTGGACTCTTTTCCCCACCTCCAGACTGGCGCAGTCCGTGGGTTCCCTCGGGGGAGAACCAACCCCACATCCCAGCCTGTCCTCCTGCACACCATTAGGGCTTTCCTGGGGAAATCAAACCAGATGCCTTTGCCTGTTAGCAGAGAAGCCTGGCCTGTGTGGTTGTGACACACAAACGCAGTGATCTCAGGAAATAAAATGTTCTCTCTTGGGAGGAAAAAGGTCAGATGATGTCAAATCCAGCCCAGGCTCCCTGGTGGCCAGAGACAGGTGGAGACAAGGCTCAGCTGTAGAGTCTTAGGCCTGCTATCTCTCCTGGTTTTTTGGGGTGACTGTGGTGGGTATCACCCCCTCTCCCTCATTCCCACCATCCCTGAGCAGTCACAGCTCTCAACCACATTTCCCCAAAATGTTTGTCAGGGCCACTTACCAGCCAAGCCTTAAATTGTCCTTTTCTCCCTGGGTGTAGCAACTCTTCCATCCACAGTGGAATCTAGATGGAAGGAGTTGCTGATATGTGGAAAGAACTCCTGGCCCCAAAGAGTTAAAACATCCAAGGGGGATTCTCCAACCCCAAGTCTTCGTTGTGCCATTGTTTGGGAATCTGGCTCAGTACCTGCTCCTTCACTCAAGCACTCACGGAGCTTTGGAGCAGGTAAAACTAAGCCAAATTCCCCCAATCCTCTGTAAGTGTTACTAAAAAAATACACCTAAATTAGGTCCCACATTCCTGTGATCCTCGTAGTGCTGAGCAGGGAGGAACAGCTTTTGATAACAGCCCTGGATTTGGTGGTGTGGCGAGATTTATTTCCTGATCTTTTGCCCATCAAATCTTTTTCTGATCTTAATTGTCAATCACATCATATGATTTCTCTGGAGGAATGAAAATAGCAGCTATTTGTCTTGAAAATCCCCCCTTTGATGTCAGAATTCCAGGAAATAAAACACCTTTATAGTTATGGGATCCAGACCTGTCTGACTGGGATGCATTTCCATCAAGACTTGTGTGTGTTTGTTGACTTGGGTTTTAAGGCGCCTTTTATGGGGATTCGCGATGGGATTTTCTTGGTGTGTTCCCTTTTTCCAAGAACTAAACCAGCCCTTCTGCTTCAGGGTCCCCGTGTCTGAAAAGTGTCAGCTGTCCCCAATCTGGACTGGGATTCCAGAGTGTTGGGATCCAGCCTGAACAGATCCAGCCCTCGCTGTGATCCTGAAATTACGGCTTGGACACCCAGACCTGCTCACACATTGGTTGTAGGAGGGAATTGTCCCTGACCCACCATCCCAGGTCACCCTTGGATCAAGGCTTGGCCATAAACAGCCCCTTCTGCAGTCCCCTGCATGGCAGCATCAATGAATCTCTTCCAGCTGAGCACTGGAGAAGGAAAAACCTCCCTTTTTCCAGCTCCATCCTTTGGATTGGCTCTTTGTGCCACCAGGTCAGCCAACCATCCTTGCACAGCACGTGCACCTTCATCGGGAGAAGTTATTTCTAAACAGGGCCAATTATCCAATTTTTTTTTGGTAAAGATCAGGAAAATGAGGGAAAGGTTAATGAAGAAAAATTTGGTTACTCCAGCCTCATTATTTTCCCATCGGTTTTAAGGAGTTTTGTATATTTTGGCTGCAGATTGTGGATTAAATGGGTGCCATGACCTGGGGGAAGGATCCTTGTTGGTGTTTCTCCTAAAAACTGCTTCCCAAGCACGTTGGCTGGGTGGGAGTGTGGATGTGCCACAGTCAGGGCACATCTATATGTGTATATATATATATTTATTTGTTTATTTATTTATAATCCATAACATCCACTGCTACCTGCTGACCTTTTCCTTTCTGCAGCCAAGCCTGCAAGCTTCCATGATCCTTTCCAAGGTGTCACTCACCATTTCTAAAGTGCTGTTTTCTCTCATTTCTAGTCTTTCCGGCCATCTTTTCCTCAGACATCTCTCCTTCCACCTGGAGCTTTGGGGTTTGCCTTTGGTTCTCCCCCACGCCTCGCTCTGGTGCCGTGTTGGGGCTGACTTGGCTGTGAATCCAATTTTCCCTGTTTTTCCCTCAAACTCTCACGGCTCCGGCACCTACCATCAAAAAACCCCCATTATTATTTGCAGGGCAAATTCCTCTCCTTGGCTTTACAGCATGGATCACCTTTCCTCCCTTCCCTCCCCAAATCCTCCTGTGCCTTCTCAGATTTGCAGGAATCCTTCTCTTTTTTCTTTCTTTTTTTTTTTTTCCATCCCACCAGCAATTAATCAATCCACCTGGCAATCTGGGACCAATCTAAAACCAATTATAATTAAAAAAGAGAAGTAGCTGAAGGAAGGATTTGCTGGTGAGCTCTCTTGCTCCCAGTATGCGTCTGCTTGAGATTCAGACCTCTCCAAAATCAAAGGACTCTGGGACAAACTTCCTTTAATGCCTTTTGGGATGTCCCTGGTGTCCAGAGCCTGGCAGGTAGCTGGAGGAGGCAACAGCGTCATTTTCCAAGTCGGCATTCCCAGAGTGGCTGCTTTAGTGAGGAGGAAGCTGATTTATTGCTGAGATAACGCTGCTCCCTCAGTTAAAGCCAACGAGGGTCGTTAGCGCTTCATTTGTGAGGTGGGTGTTGTCAGCGGCGGGATGAGCAGATGCCAAGGGGTCAGCAGGGCATCCCATATCCCCCCGGGATATCCCTCACTGATGGAAAACCCAGTGCATCCCATATCCCCCCCTGGGATATCCCTGACTGATGGAAAACCATCTCCGTCCTCAAGCCAGTTTAGCAAAAGCCACAGGATGGTTTGGGATGGAAGGGACCTTACAAATCATCTCAATTCCAACCCCCCTGCCGTGGGACACCTTCCAGGAAAGTGATGGGTAGGAGAATCGGCTCCTCTTTCCCAAATTTTAGGCTTCCAAGCCTAAAGGGGCTGCTCACCTGCTCTAGCAGAGGCAGGCAAGAGAGCACCACCCATCCCCTGCTCTGCATCAGGCACCTCATGGGGTTGCAAAGCCTCCAGCCACACAGGGCAGCTTCCCCAGCCAGAACCAGGAGCAGCTTCCAAATCCCAACCCCAAATCCCACACCAGGTGCCTCTGCTGCTTCCAGGATGTGCTGGTTCCTCTCCACCAGCCTCTGGCAGGAGCTACCAAGACATCTGGAAGTGTTCCAGGCCAGGTTGGACAGGGCTTGGAGCAACCTGGGATAGCGGAAGGTGTCCCTGCCCATGGCAGGGGGTGGAACAAGATGGGTTTTAAGGTCCCTCCCAACCTAAATCATTCCAATCTAAACCATTCCATGATTCCTTGATCCTGGCTTGCCCAAGGCTGGCTCTGTGGCACAGCACAGCATCCCATGCCACTGCAGGAGCTCGAGAGCAGGGACTTCTTTCCCTAAAGCATCAGCACTTTATTTTCACGCAGGGCTCTGCTGATTTACACCTCCTGCCAAAAAGATCTTGTTCCCTCCCTCCAGCCAAGCTGGAGATTTGAATGCCTGGGAAGGTGATTAATTATTAGTTGAAAAGAACAAGAAAACCCACAATCCATGTTTTCCTGTGGTGTCTCAGCCGGGGAGAACACTTTTGAGCATGGAAGGAGTACTTGGGTGTGTCCCTCCTTGAGCCAACACTGGAAAATCCCTCAGCCCCTCACTTTGATACAATTCACACAAATTCAAAGGCGCCTTTCCCAAGAGAGCCCTTGGCCATTTGAGGACCTACCAGATCAGGTAAATCCTGGATAAGATCCCTTCCTGGACAGGGGTGGTGGTTCAGGACTCAGCTCTCCCATGGGCGGCCGGATAGCTCAGCTTTTTTGGACTCCTATTTTTCACAAAAATGTGAAACTTTGATCCTCAAGCTAGGCAATCACTGTTTTTTCACTCTCAAGAGCCAGTTTTTACTCTGAAGGGAATTTCCCTCTCAACTCCACTAGCTTGAAACCAGAGGGGGAAAATAACCCCACAGGTTTGGAAGGTTTGGGTGCAGTATTGAACTTTGAGTGTGTTGTGCCCCAGAGTTATGGGCCAGCCCATTGCAGAGGGATGAGCCAAGCACAGGGATGGAGCGGGTTGCTCTTGGAAATGAGGGCACTGCAGGTTCAGAGCTTGAGGCCAGGCATGAAGCTGAAACACAGAACACAACAAGCACTTCAGCCTAAAAGAGTGAAGAGATTAAATGCTGTGCTCACAGCTGCACGAGGAGCGGTGCCAGCATTTGAAATCTGGGAATAATTGATCCAGGTTTCCACAATCATTTTTACTGAATGAGTGGGGTGGGGAGGGGAAGGAGAGAGATTGAGAGATTGGTGTTAAAAATGCAGATCAGCAGGCTTTGAACATCTGGGTATCCTGGAGGATACTCTTGGCCTGCCCTGCTCTGCCACCAGCACTTCCAGACATGGGATGAACTGGACACCTGTGACCAGCCAGGGGGATGCCAGGGAAACCAAGGATGCATCTGATGAAGCTTTAAAAAGATTTAATACTTCTCAACAGTCAATCCACCTTCCAATGGCTCCTCAGGCACTTTGGTGGGAAAAGCACCCAAATGAGGCAAAGTGCAAAATCATGGGAAACAGGAGACCAGAGTTTCCAGTGGAGAACTGGTCCCCTAAAAGGGGCTAAGCTGTCCCAGTGTGCTGCTTCCTGCCACAAGTCAGGAGTGGAAATGGGTGGCAGAGCCACCGCCCTGCTCTGGGCGAGAGCAAAGGAGCGAGGCAGGTCTGGGAGCAGATGCCAAAATTCCTGGGCATGTTTGGACCAGGCATGGAGTGCTTCAAGTTATCTGTGAGGGTGGAGCTGAGGCAGGACGTCCTCTCAGCCCGCTGGGGGCTGACAAACAGCTGATGGAGCAGGGGCTTCACACCAGAGTAGCAAGGTCATGGATTGAGAAATATTGAAGGAACACTTTTTTTTGAAGCACTGCTCACCTGTTCTTAACAGATTTGCTGAAAATGAAACTGTTTCCCATGAAAGATTTTTAAAGAGGGGTTCTGGATACCTGGCATTTCATGCTTCCAAATTGCTGAGCTGTTCCATTTTTAATTTCAAAAATAATTATTCCCAGTTTCTTTAGAATGTGAGGTAACTGTATTTTTACTGGGGCTGATGTTAAAAAAAATTAGGTGAAGCAAGAGAATTATCTGAAAGAGGCTTTTTTCCCCCTGCAGATTTCAGCTGGTGCTTTGGGACAAATTTTAATTCAACTTGACATTGACGCCACATCAGAACAGGATTTTTTTTTTGCTGTTGTTTACTTCTTTGTTCTCAAAAACAGCATCAGAGGTTGGAAGGCTGTTTCCTGCTCAGTCTTCTCCGAGGCCCAGCCATCATTTCTATCACAGCCTCCCATAAATCCACAAATCTGACATTAATCTTTAAACTTCTTCACAGACGCTGGTTTAATGAACCCTCAGTAAAGAGCCCCTGGGGCTGGGCAGGAACAACCAGCCTGGAAGCTGCACATCCTGTTGAGTTGCATCTTGTGGTACCTTTTCCATCACTTTGGTTGGGCTTTTGGAGAACATCTCAATTCAATTTGGCTTGGGAACCCCTCACACGCATGAGTTCTGCAGGGACATCTGGTTTGCTGCACGTCAAGTTCCTCAGTAGTTTTGCAAGAAATCTCTGGCAAATGAATCCCAGAGCTTTCCTCTCCTTGGTCTGGAATATGAGAGTAGATTTTCAAAACTGAAATCTTGGGCAGAGAAACCTGGCTCAAACTCGTCCGCCTGACTTTGGCTCCAAGCTGGTCAAGAATCCATTTTGTCTCATTGGGATGTCCTTGAACTGGTATTTCTCCCCAGAAGCGATCCCTCTGCTAGGCAGAGTCCTGAGGGGAAGTTTGATTCAATAGAATGATGGATTTTGTCAGCACATCTGGCAAGGAACATGCCATTTTATGGTTTTGCTCTTGGGAAGTCCATACTTGGCCACCAGGAGAGCTTTCTGATTCTGCTGATTCCTTGATGAAGCTCATGAGCCAGGGAGACAGCCTTGGCCTGAAGCTCTGGAAGGTGGTGGGAGACACATCTCATCTCCAGGGTGGGACAGGAGCTCCCTGGGAAGCGTGAGGGCTGTGTCAGATACGTGGTGCTTCTCCTTGGCCTCAATAAATGTTGCTGCCCTGGGTGGAAAAGCTGCTGCCGTGGGATTTGGGAGGAGGGGAGCTCTTTGGCACAGCTGTGGGGTGTAATGGAGATGATGCAGTGCAGGATGGACTGTCATTTAATAGAAACCTATGTCCATGAGAAGAGCCAGGGTAACGTTTCCCAAAATGAAGTGGGTTTCCACGCCCAAATTAAGGTGCTGTTCCCTAGCCAAGAGCTGCCTCCATCCCTCTGCTGAGTGTCGACAACCACATCTCAGGAATGGACGAGGAGACCCAAATGAAACAACAAACTCCCTCAGCAGGGCCCAGGCGAGTTCCCTGTCAGCCAGATCCCAACACATCCCAAATTTATCTCTGATGACCATTGCAGTGCTCAGCAGGCGGAAATGAGCCCAGCCAAGACACAGCGTGGAGCAGCATGCTTGGAACAGCGACACGTGCCCTGCTTTAAAGCTCCCCGTGTTCAGGCAGGTTGGGACTGAAAATATGCTGATATATCCCACTTACAAGCAAGGAAAATGAGGCATTAAAAAATCTGATTGAAGGTGTCCCTGCTCGTGGCTCCATGGACTTTAAAGGTCGCTTCCAACCCAAACCATCCCATGATGGAAAAAGAGTTGGTGCATCTCCTTCCACATCGCCTTTCAGGCTTGGAAATTCAGTGTAAAGCTTTAAACGTGATGTGTTAAGAGCTGCAGCTCGGAGAAGGAATGGATTCAGCACGTGCTGGGCTGTGCTGCCCAGGCAGAGGTGTCAGCACAGCTCACTCCCGACATCCATGAGCTCATCCAGCTCCGGACAAACGGCACCAGGAGACACGAGCTGAGCCAGGCCGAGGAGATGGAGTGGAAAAGCAGGAGAGGGGAGTGGGGAGGGGGATATGAGGTCATCTGCACTGACAATGTGTCATGTACTCACATCAGAACAGAGAACAGAGCCCTTGGCTTTATGGGACGAGCTTCCAGCGGGGAGCCGGGCTTGTTCTCCCAGTCATGGCATTGGAACAGCAGCATGTGCCCTGGAGCCTTCCAGGGGCCAAATCCTTCTCTGCTGCAACCCCAGGGTTGCACCAGGAGTGAATTTGCTTGTAAGAAACACAGGCAATGACAGGGGCTAAAAAATTTGGTGTCCTGCTTGGAAAATAGCTCCAAATCCCAAGTTTTTCTGCAGAGCAGGCCACGTAACTGAGCAGTAGAGGCCATCACACCTTTAACTGCTTCCGCATACACCAGTGCTGCAGACACATGATAAACAAGGGGTTTGTTTAGCTTTGTTGTGGGGGTTTCTTTTCCATAATTAGGAAAACCCAAAGCTGAGGTTTCCTTTCCCCTTTCTGATTTATTTCCTCAGCAGCCAAGCCACAAGATCAGAGCAGAGACACTCATTAGGCAGGTGAAGCTGGGAGAACATCCACACGGTTTAACAACTCCCCACTGAAAGTCCAATAAAACTCAAGGGGAAGGGGAAGGAAAAATATTCCGTTTTTTAAAGGCACATGGCAAGTTTCAGCAGCTGCCTCTTACTGAGCTTTCCACAGCTTGTTTCCAATGACTGGGAGGTGTCCAGAAGCTATGNGGGGGGGGGGAAATCCTCGCTCCCCCCCCCCTTCCCCTCCTCTCCCCTCCCCTCCCCTCCTTGCTCAGCTGGTGTTTGTCACCTGCAGCATCGATTTTGTGTGGAAAAAACTGAAAAGAGCTGGGTTTGAAGAGGCACCAGGGAAAGTTTCCCCATTATCCATCCCCTGTGCAATGGTGGTGCCTGCCTGCCCCCACCACCTATGGGATTATCCAGGACTCATTTCTTGGAAGAGCTGTATGGCTGTCCAGGAGCTGGGAATTGCCACAGGGTTTGGAAAACACTTCTGGTTTTGTGATGCTGCCGGAGCCCAGCTCCGCTGGGCTGCGTTTCCAAGCCCTCTGCTCCAGGCTGTGTGGGAAAACACAGCTTGGTGGGACACCATTGGGACTGGGATCCCAGTGCCATCATGCTTGGAAAGGAAAGAACTTCCCTCCTCACCCCTTCAGTCCCCCAGAGGGAGGGTCCTGGGCTGGAGCTCCCACCCAGAGTTGCTCTCATCCCTCACGTGTTAAAGGGATATTTCCCTCCCTTTTTATACTCATGGATCTGCTCTTCCAGGTCCAGATGACCACAGGCAGCAGGAGCCAGCATCTCTGCACTGGAGATGAGCCCATGGATGTTAGTGACGCCTCTGGAAGGTGGACAGGGTGAACACGGACATGCAGTGGCCTCACAGACCCTGGTGCAGGTCCTTGCTCCTGCACATTCCTCAGGGATCACCCTCAGGGCTGCAAAAGGCCCTACTGGTCAGTCTTGTGCTTCCTGAGGAAGGGAACAGCTCTGAGCCCTGTCCATGCCTTCCCATGGCGAATCCTGCACCTCTAGAGCCAAGCTCATCATCCAGGCCCTGCCATGGATGTTGTTCCTCCATCTCATCTTTCCTCTGGCTCTTGGGTCCACAAGAAATCCCTCAAGAAATCCCGCAATAAATCTTGTGGATCCTTGAGATGGNATCTCCTTCCACATCGCCTTTCAGGCTTGGAAATTCAGTGTAAAGCTTTAAACGTGATGTGTTAAGAGCTGCAGCTCGGAGAAGGAATGGATTCAGCACGTGCTGGGCTGTGCTGCCCAGGCAGAGGTGTCAGCACAGCTCACTCCCGACATCCATGAGCTCATCCAGCTCCGGACAAACGGCACCAGGAGACACGAGCTGAGCCAGGCCGAGGAGATGGAGTGGAAAAGCAGGAGAGGGGAGTGGGGAGGGGGATATGAGGTCATCTGCACTGACAATGTGTCATGTACTCACATCAGAACAGAGAACAGAGCCCTTGGCTTTATGGGACGAGCTTCCAGCGGGGAGCCGGGCTTGTTCTCCCAGTCATGGCATTGGAACAGCAGCATGTGCCCTGGAGCCTTCCAGGGGCCAAATCCTTCTCTGCTGCAACCCCAGGGTTGCACCAGGAGTGAATTTGCTTGTAAGAAACACAGGCAATGACAGGGGCTAAAAAATTTGGTGTCCTGCTTGGAAAATAGCTCCAAATCCCAAGTTTTTCTGCAGAGCAGGCCACGTAACTGAGCAGTAGAGGCCATCACACCTTTAACTGCTTCCGCATACACCAGTGCTGCAGACACATGATAAACAAGGGGTTTGTTTAGCTTTGTTGTGGGGGTTTCTTTTCCATAATTAGGAAAACCCAAAGCTGAGGTTTCCTTTCCCCTTTCTGATTTATTTCCTCAGCAGCCAAGCCACAAGATCAGAGCAGAGACACTCATTAGGCAGGTGAAGCTGGGAGAACATCCACACGGTTTAACAACTCCCCACTGAAAGTCCAATAAAACTCAAGGGGAAGGGGAAGGAAAAATATTCCGTTTTTTAAAGGCACATGGCAAGTTTCAGCAGCTGCCTCTTACTGAGCTTTCCACAGCTTGTTTCCAATGACTGGGAGGTGTCCAGAAGCTATGGAAAAGCAGCAGTGATCTCCTGTGAGAGCTGCCATTATCCGTGGAGCAGCGTTTTGCTGTGTGCAGAGGAATTGCAGTGGAGGAAAAGCATCCCTGGACCAAACCAGCACCCAGTGCCACCCATCCCTTCTCCAGCTCACCTGGAAGCACAGCACGGGTGGATGGAGCATCCAGCTCCCGGGAAGGGTCTGGGTTTGCCCAGGGCAATAAGGATTTACTCCCAGGGCTGCCTGCCTGACCCCTCAGCACCAGCTACTGTGCCGAGATGCTGCCTGAATGCTGACATTTTAACAGCACGGTCCCTTCCCGGCACACGATCCGGCGTGGGGGAATAACAGGACGTATTAATGTCATTTCAGATAACAATATTCCTCTCAGAGCGGGCTTTCTGGCACCACGTGTCCTCCTGCGAGAGAACTCTATCCCTATCGCTCCAGCCCTGGCTCCGAGCTTGAAAGGAATCCATTTGGGCCATTAAAATGACTTGTGAAATGCGGGATAGTTAGCGAGTAATTAGGACCACATTTCATTCCTCTGCCTGCCCGGAGCTCTGCACCGCGCTCTCAGTTCACCTTCAGCTTTGCCTTTTGCACACCAACACCAGCATCACTTTTTTTTGGGGGGNCCCCAGAGGGAGGGTCCTGGGCTGGAGCTCCCACCCAGAGTTGCTCTCATCCCTCACGTGTTAAAGGGATATTTCCCTCCCTTTTTATACTCATGGATCTGCTCTTCCAGGTCCAGATGACCACAGGCAGCAGGAGCCAGCATCTCTGCACTGGAGATGAGCCCATGGATGTTAGTGACGCCTCTGGAAGGTGGACAGGGTGAACACGGACATGCAGTGGCCTCACAGACCCTGGTGCAGGTCCTTGCTCCTGCACATTCCTCAGGGATCACCCTCAGGGCTGCAAAAGGCCCTACTGGTCAGTCTTGTGCTTCCTGAGGAAGGGAACAGCTCTGAGCCCTGTCCATGCCTTCCCATGGCGAATCCTGCACCTCTAGAGCCAAGCTCATCATCCAGGCCCTGCCATGGATGTTGTTCCTCCATCTCATCTTTCCTCTGGCTCTTGGGTCCACAAGAAATCCCTCAAGAAATCCCGCAATAAATCTTGTGGATCCTTGAGATGGGCCCACAAGAAATCCCTCAACAAATCTTGTGGATCCTTGAGATGGGTCCCTGAGGTTTTTGTGACTCCATCTTTCCCTCAGCCCAACAGAAACCCACACTGAGGACTTTGATCCCTGTCTTTCCTAGCCTTACCTCTGGAATACCCTCTAAGCCCTCACACAGGCCAATTTCTGGGCAGAGAACTCTGAGGGATGTGCTCCTCCCCACCCTTCCCTTTCTCCCTCCTGGCCCTGAAGCATCAATTCCTTATGGAAACCAGATGAGGACACCAAGTCCCAGGAGCACCTGGCTGAAGCCACGGAGCAATCAGCTGGGAATGAGTCATGCTAGCAGCCCAATCCCAGGAATCCCGGCCAGATCCCTCTGCACGGGACAGAAATAGATTGTAATTGACAGATGACAGGCTCTGGCCAAGTCCTGGTGCTTCAGAGGAGGGATGCAGGGATAAGGGCTATTATTATCCCTGCTATTTTGTAGTTGGGAAGCACTCCTGTTGCCTCAAGTGCTCTCGGGATTGCCGGCAAGAGCCTTCCTGTCCTTAGCACACGGGATTTCTGGGATCCAAGGGCGTGACTGGAGATGAGCTATGAGCTGTGGGATGGATGTGCTAACAACCTTTGGCAGGAAGGAGGGGACTGGACCAGCACTTCATCCCGGCCAGAGACAGCCAGAGGCCAAGGAATTGCCACGCCAAGGAGCGGCTGCGAGGTGAGAGCCGGACAGAGCGGCGGAAACTGGGGTGAAACATCCCACAAAGGGTAAATATTGGGAATATCTGAAGCGTCGGGCCAGGTACGTGCACCTGGAGCCTCCCCGGAAGTCAGGGAAAGCTGTCCCAGCTGTGAGAGGCTGGGGAGGGATGGGACAGCTCACCCTGTGACCTTCTGCTCTGAGGTCACCAGGCACGGGGAGCTGGGTGCTGCCCTCTAAATCCCTGCTCCTGCAGAAACATCAGCTTCCCACTGCCGAAAACATGGAAAATATGACCCCGGCGCCACCTAAAAATGAACAACGCCGAAGATATTTTTAGGAATCTCAGAATCTGGGTTTTCACCAAAGTCTTGGGTTTGGAGAGACTCTCCACGGGGAGGAGGACAGATAAGGGGCCTTCCCAGCTCCTGGGATGAGCCCTGGTATCTCCTGGCTCCTCAGCAGTGGTGGTGACATGTCTAGACACTCTGGGAAGCATTCAATCAGGACAAGGAGGAATGGGTCCCGCTGTTAGGAACAATGCAAGAGGAACAAAACAGCCCTGTTTTATTCCCTGCAGCTGTCTTTTAAGAGGACTATTAGGTCACCGAAAGTTTTAGTTACAGCAAAAAATAACTCCAGAAAAATAAAAAAAAAAGAAAGAAAACCCAAAAAACCCTAGCAAAAAAAAAAAATTGGAAATGAAGCTGTATATATTTTTGGGAAATTGCTTTTTTTATTTTAATAGGTTTCCCTTTCAACTCTCTTCCAGCTGATTTTTTTTTCCTTCTTTGAGCTCTATGATTATTAATGGCTGTAGCACTAATGTGCTTGGAAAAAGCTCATTGGAGACCACGTTTTTTGGATTATAAAATATCTGAAAGATATTTTTCTTTTCTTCAGCCAACAATCGCCCAGCTTTCCCAAGCAGACATTATTCCATGCCCCTGCATCGGATACATCGAACCCCAACTTGGCTTTGAAGATAAGTGGGAAAAGCCTGTGAGGCAATGGGGTCGTTGCCTCTACCATGGAGCATTCCCAACGTCCATGTCTGGTCCTGGAGGACTCATTCCCACTCACTGGCACACCGAGGCCTTTCTGGTGTCACTAAACAACCCCAACTGGATTTTTTTTTGTTTGAAAGTGGAATCCAGGAGTTGTGGAAAGAGCCGTGGACAGACATGGATGTGGTTTGTCTGTGTTGTGGTGGCAGAGATTTCCGCTGGCCAGCTGGGTTGTGCAAGAGCCCCGTGGGGCTCCCAGCGAGGGCAGAGGTGGCAGCCAGGCTCTCCCAGCCGCGCTGACACCGCTCCCGGCAGGATGCGGAGGTGGTTCCACACAATAGAGCTCCAACAAGAGAAGCCACAACCAACACAGGCTCAAACCACCGGGGCAGTGATGGAGTGGTTTATGAACACCCAAATTAGACATGCCTCTGCTTCCCTGCGTTATATTCCAGCCCAGCAGCGCCTGCCTGGAATTTCCAGCTCCAGGGCATTGCTCAGTGGAGGTGTTCCCTGTGCCTCCAAACTGGGAGATTCCACTTGAGCATGGTCAGTGTTATCCAACAGCACCGGCTTCATTTTCATCAAAGGAAACTCAAACCATCCCAGTTCCCATCCACGCTGGGATACACTCGGTGCTAACAGTAGTCCAAAGGCAGATTCCCGTTGTTACAGCTGTTGAGAGGAGATGCCTGGGAAAAGAGCTTAATAAACAGAGAGAGAATCAAGGCAGCTGTTTCCTGGCAGTGCTTGTGGCTTTTAGCAAACTCTCACCTCGGAGCCAAATCCCGGAATGTTGTGGATGTGCTGGAACCTCTGCCAGGGCCTGCAGGCCTACCTGAGTGGCTCAGCCTTGTGCCAGTGGAAGGGGGGATGTGGATCTCCCATCCTCAGCAGCTGTGGCCAGACTGTGCCCCTCAGGTGACCTCCAGGCCCTTCAGGGTGTGACAGTGACCACTCACAGGTGCCCAAGAGCTCTGCTGTGCCAGGAACAGCTTTTAAGGTCTTGCTCAAGAGAAGGGAACCAGGAGTTTCCATGTCTGATCTCCAACTCTGCCATTTGAAATTTATCATCTCCCCTTAACTTGACAGAGCAAGAATTCCGTAGGTATTTTAATTTTAGTGAAATCAAAGCTTTCTTCCCGAGGAAAAAGCAGAATTTTCAGCTGTAACAGGACTGCTCCTTTTAAAATGCTGAAAACATGGTGGATGATGAGCAGAAACAGCAATATCAGAGTGTTTGGAGTGCTCTTCTCTTCCATAAATCTATTTAGCACCCATCAGCTTCCTCTTGGAAGCAGGTTGGAGAAGTCTGGGAGTCCTTTCCAAGGACAGGAAGGAGACAGAGCAGCAGTGGTTGGTGAGTCCTTGACCTTTTTGATGATCCTTTCTCACGCTGGGCAAGTCCAAGGACAGGGTAACCCCCTCCCTCCCCCGCCCCAGCTCCCCACAGACACCAGATCCATGGCACTGAAAGCTATGGAGACCAGGGATGGGCAGAGCTAGGGAATGAGTGCTGGTTCATCTCCCAGTGGTTTCCCATAACAACCGTTTAACCAAGATTTCCCGTCTATCACCCATTTTCTCGTGACCCTGCTAAGTTCAGCCCTCCACTAAAAATAACCTCTGTCTTTTATTGCTGGGAAAGGATCCCAGCCTTCACAGAAACAGGGTTTCTAATCTTCACAGAGGCAGATGCTGGAATACCCCAAAAGCTCAGAAACTGGCAGGCAAAATTAATGAGACTTTCCCACTTATTGTAAAAAAAAAAGTCTCCTGTGAGTTTATAGCAGTTGCAGATCCAGAGGCCCTTTTTACTCTCCAAATAAATTGTACTTTCCATGCTTTTGGGTTGGCTGTGCTGTGGTATGAACTTCAGGAACAGGAATTGATGAGATCTTTAGCAGATATATCCAAAAGAAGTGGGCAGAGACCCCAGCCCTGCTCTGCGTGCTCTGGTTTGGGGTGTTTAAAACACACAGATCTCCTGAGCTTCATGTTCAAACAAAGGGATGGAGCTGTGGCTTCTTCCAGAGCAGCTCCTCATGAGCTCCACAGCCTGCAGACATCATTAGGAGAGGGCAATTAGCATCCTGCTGCCCAGGGGAGAAGTGGAAGCCGTCCAGGCCTTGGCAGCCAGTTCCTGGGATTTCTTATAGCCTCTCTGGCACGGCAAACCCTCAGCCAGAACATCCCTGGAGAGGCTCAGAAGTCGGCAGCCCTTTTCCAAAACCGGGGCTCTGGGGAGGCTTTTCATCCATCGCAGTCTCCCCTTCCTTCACAACTTGGTGTGTTTTGTCAGGAAAAGGGAAAACCACCAAATTCCTGCAGGAGGACGGGGACACAGCACCACAGCTTGGGGTCTGTCCTCGGTTTTACAGGGAAATTCCAGGAGGGAAATCCCAGCTGTTTCCCAGCTATTGAGAAAGGCTGGTGGTGGCTGTTGCACAGGGCATGAGGCCAGAGAGGCTGTGGGGTCAGAGGTCTTAAAAAGCGTTTCCTCGGACTTTTGGCTTCCAAAAGCAGCAAGACTGGAGTAATGCCACCCTTTGGAAGAGTATTTTGGGAATGGTCTTTTCCCTCAAACATTTAAGGGAGGAAGAGCCCAGAAGGAACCAGGAACAGAAAGGATCATTCCAGAGCCACGTGAGGAGCATGGGGCAAAGCCAAGGGCAGAGCCAGACCTCATCCCAGATATTTAACTCCCAACCCATCCTTCCACTCCTCCTCATTCCAGCTCCTGGAACTGCCAGGTGTGCTCTCTGCTCCAGCTGGCATTTGGAGCAAAACTCTGCTCCCCGTAGCATGAATTAATTCTTCCTCCCTTCCTTCTTTCCTTCCTTCCTTCCTCCTGATGATGCTTCAAAAACAAATAGCAGCAATCCTGGAGCAGACACCACGGAGAGGTTAACAGGGAGGAACTATTTTTAGGTCCAAAGATATTGGATCATCCTCTGTTATGGCAACGGATCTTGTTGTCCCTGGTTTCCCCTGGTCTTTTAAATGCATCAGAGCCATCGAGGCTCCCATCCAGCTTACAGTAAACACGCGACAACCTCCGGATTTTAGGACTTAGTTGTTGCATGACTGGTAAGAACATTAAAGAAAGAGAGGAAAGGCCCCTCAAGGAGTCTCAGAAGGAAGGAGGGGGACTCCAGCCTGGGGAGAAACCTCTGCAGAAACCATACCTGAGATGCGGGGTGGGGAAGGCAGAGCAGATGACACCTGGAGGTCCCTTCCAGCCTGTGGGTTGAACATCAGAACCTCACAGCTCACCCAGCCAGGAGTATGGGGCTCCAAAATGACGAAATTATGCCTGGTTCGGGTCCAGAGCAATAAATCTTCCCTCACAGAGGTTCCTCTGCACTTGGAGCAGGTTTGCAGGAGCATTTGCCAAGGTTCAGACAAGAGCAAATGCTGAAACCAGGTGTGCTGTGCCTTTGGGGGGGTTTGCTGCAAAGTCCATGAGCGTGGACAGGACATCTCTTACCTGCTGCGGGACAGCAATTCCTGCATTTCTCCCAGGAAAATCCATGGAGTAAAACATCCAGGGGAGATTCACACCTCCAATTCCCTCTGTGACACCCACGCCGGCAGCACAGAAGCTCTGTGAATGCACACAGAGAGAATATCAGGGATCCTCCTGCAGGAAAGTCATCCTTTCCGCTCTGTAATTGCACTGAACCTTGCAGGAGCTGCAGAAGTGGCCAGGGATCCTGGGCAGAACAGGGCCACATTCCCCAGTCTGTCCCAGTAAAATCTCCTGACTCCCTGTTGTGTTATTTTATTTTGCTTTAGCCAGCACCATTTGTAGCATTTGGACCGCAAAAATAAACCAAAACAACCAACCCAGAACCCCAGGAGAATGATGCTTTTGAAAATAGATTGGGTTTCAGCACGTTTGGGACAACGCAATTCCATTTCAAAACACGCCAGTTTGGGGTTTTTCCCAAAGAAATGTGAACAGAAGAAAAAGACAACCTGCTCCATTTGATCTGTGCTTTAATTTACTGAGGAAAACAGATCCATTTTGGAGAAAGCAACTGGAGAAGTTTGGAGGGAGCTGGCCAGCAAACAGGAAAAAAAACCCCAGCAGTGATCACCGAGCCCTTCAGCACCAAACCATCAACAACTGGTGGCTCGGTCCAGCTTTTCTTTGTCTTCCCTGCCACAGACCTTAACTGGAGGGAAGGAATGCTTGGACAAGCTGAAATTCCAAAAAAGGCTCCAGGACTACTTTTAAGTAAATAAAAAAAAATATTTTCTATAGATATGTTTGAAGCGATGTGACACAGAGATAGTTTGAAATGCTGGAAATCGGAGCAGGAGCTGAAACGATTGGAAAACGCTTATTTTCAGGTCATTATATGATATTAAATTAATTACCCTGTGTGCTTTGCTGAAGGCTGGCAGCAGGGCGGGGCTTGGGAGGAGGATCTGCAGAGAGTTTCTCTCTTTCTCATTGTCCTTCATGTAGCTCTGGATTATCAGGGATTGTGGATTTCAGGGCTGTCTTCAACCTCCCTTGCTCTTTGGATGTGCAGCCATGCCCTTGGATCACCACCATTCCCATGGACTCAGCCAAAAGTTGCTTTTTGCCTCCTGGGCATCGAGGTCCTCCTGAGAGCAGAGCTGCAATAAAGGGAAAGAGATGGAGCTGCACTTTCCCTGAGGAAAGCTGAAGCGTATTCCGAATTGATTTGAAACCAATCCAATCAAAAGAATGAAATATTCCCCCGATCAGGTCAAACTGACCAAAATGAAGTGTTTCATTTCAGGTCTGTCTCCCCCAACCCTTCAAAATAAAATAGGGAGAAGAAAAAAATGAGATAAAAAGAAGAACACTGCAAGTTTTCAGCACGTTTCTTCCCCACGGGAAACAGCAGCTCTTTGAAGGGGCAGGTTTCCTTGGAAAAATCTGTCTCATCAACACTCCTCCACTGTGCACAACCTCCAAAAAGCCCATTGCTTTGATCTGGGGCCTTCCTGGAGTTTACAGCTCCTGTATCTGTCCCTAAATCAAGCTTCCTGCTCAGGGGGTGTTTTCCAAAAAAACAGCGTGGGGAGCAGCGTGATGGATGGATGTCCTTGGACATCATGAGGCTGAGACCATGCCATATCTAAACCATGATTAGAGCAGATACTGAGCCCTCCATCCCATCCCGTCCCGTCCCGTCCCGTCCCGTCCCATCCCATCCCATCCCTTTATCTTGTATTTCTGCAAAACCCCGTGTACATGCAGACATCCATTGCAGGTGTGTTTCTGGGGGTGAGTGTGTCAAATCCCGTTTTTTACAGCCAGGAATCACCCCCATTTTTATGGAATATCGCTGCCTAGCAGGAGAAGCAGGGGTGCCACAGCACTGGGACGTTTTCCTGCTCCACAGGTCCACGGCTGAGTGCTGAAGTGAAGCCTCTGCACCGAGCCAGGCGTGACAGGAGCACAAGGGGGATCCCGGAAGAGAGAAGGGAAACCTGAGGTGTTTTCCTCTTTCCTGAGTGCACCTTTCCCACCCTCTCTGTGGCTGCGAAGCAGCAGGCACTGATCAGCCCCGTGTCNATACATATATATATCAAAGTTCAAATAAATCTTTACCATAATCAGAAGAATGCAGAGAACTGTAAAAGTTTAGAAGGGGTCACTCCTGAGCGGCCCCGACTCCATAAAGTGCAGTTTGATGTCCTGCAGTTTATGGCTGTACAAAGCCCAGCTCCTCTGCTCTGAGATTGGCTGTTAATGTTGTAATGATGTTTAACTGCTGACAAATGAATCGCAGGTGGGGAGACAAGGGCTCCTTAAGTAAAAAAACCTGGCATTTTTTATTTGGTTGCTTTTTTGTTGTTTTGTTTTGTTGTTTCGATGTTTCTCTTTCATTCCCTCGAGCAAACAGATTAAGGAACATCCCAGCCTGTCAAGTAATATCTGTTTGTAAAAACACCACATCCCTTTGATGCATCCATCACACACTGCAGAGGGGAGAGAGGGATTTTCTTTCACTTGCAGCATGGCTTCCTTTTATTTTTTGCCACTAATTATGGAATTTCTCATTAAAGTAACAAGGAGCGCTGCTGGCTGAGGTTCCAGCATGTGTTTCCACTTGGGGAAACCAATGGGAACCGTATGGCTCGCTCCTTCCTTCCTTCCTTCCTTCCTTCCNCCCTAAATCAAGCTTCCTGCTCAGGGGGTGTTTTCCAAAAAAACAGCGTGGGGAGCAGCGTGATGGATGGATGTCCTTGGACATCATGAGGCTGAGACCATGCCATATCTAAACCATGATTAGAGCAGATACTGAGCCCTCCATCCCATCCCGTCCCGTCCCGTCCCGTCCCGTCCCATCCCATCCCATCCCTTTATCTTGTATTTCTGCAAAACCCCGTGTACATGCAGACATCCATTGCAGGTGTGTTTCTGGGGGTGAGTGTGTCAAATCCCGTTTTTTACAGCCAGGAATCACCCCCATTTTTATGGAATATCGCTGCCTAGCAGGAGAAGCAGGGGTGCCACAGCACTGGGACGTTTTCCTGCTCCACAGGTCCACGGCTGAGTGCTGAAGTGAAGCCTCTGCACCGAGCCAGGCGTGACAGGAGCACAAGGGGGATCCCGGAAGAGAGAAGGGAAACCTGAGGTGTTTTCCTCTTTCCTGAGTGCACCTTTCCCACCCTCTCTGTGGCTGCGAAGCAGCAGGCACTGATCAGCCCCGTGTCCTCTGCAGAGGGCTGAGAGGATCAATCAGATTCTCAGGGTTTCTGAGAGAATTGCTAAACTCCTCTTCCAGCAGTGCCAGGGGATGCTCCAGGGAAAGGCCAGCAGGGAGGAGGAGGTGAGAGAGGGAGTCAGCCAGCACTCACCCACCGAGGCATCTCTCCTTTCCGTGGTGCTGCAGCTTGCCAAGGGCTTGGGCAATGGGATGGCAGCACGGTGTGCGAGAGGGATGCCAGGCAAGCCTACGTGTTTAGTTCTGAGCAGGACCCCGAGCAAACCCAGCTGTGGCCACTTCGGGAGACGGATCAAACCCACCCGCTGAAAACGTCTTGCTGTTGTTTCTTCTCCTAAAGAACCTGGATGAAATGTTTTTAATAAAACACTNCGATGTTTCTCTTTCATTCCCTCGAGCAAACAGATTAAGGAACATCCCAGCCTGTCAAGTAATATCTGTTTGTAAAAACACCACATCCCTTTGATGCATCCATCACACACTGCAGAGGGGAGAGAGGGATTTTCTTTCACTTGCAGCATGGCTTCCTTTTATTTTTTGCCACTAATTATGGAATTTCTCATTAAAGTAACAAGGAGCGCTGCTGGCTGAGGTTCCAGCATGTGTTTCCACTTGGGGAAACCAATGGGAACCGTATGGCTCGCTCCTTCCTTCCTTCCTTCCTTCCTTCCTTCCTTCCTTCCTTCCTTCCTTCCTTCCTTCCCAGGGCCAGGTGTGAGGAGAAAACCCTCTCCCAAAACCAAACCCACCTCACACCTGACTTTTAAAATTCATCCCATTCGCCAGATTTTGGAGCTGGTTTAAAATTCCTTTCCCCTCTTAGGGCCTTCCTCCCCTCCTCCCCTCCTCCTCCTCCTCTCCCTCCGCGTGTTTTTTCCCACGGCAAAACGAACTCGAGCAGACCTGGCTATTTCTAAACTCCCCTCCAACGCCAAAGCATCAGGAACAATCCCTTCCCTCCAGTTTACAGGGACATTCAAAGTGCCCCGAAACATATTTTCGACATAACTCATCACTTTGAAGACGCTTCCAAGCTTTTGTTCCTGTTTATTGACAGGAAGTTGTTTCCCGTGGCTCCAGATCAGGAGGCGGGCGATGGAGGAGTTGCCAAGGGGGTTTGTTGTGCCCTGCAAATCCCGACCCTGCATTCCTGGCTGCCCCCAGGCACCCCCAACCCAACCCCTCTGCTCTCTGCCAAGTGGGATAAAACACCACCGAGGCTTAAAAAGGGGGAAATTGGAGGCAGGATGGATGTGGGCAGGTGAGAGGGGAGGAGGAAGCTCTGTTATCCATCATGGCTGTGGGAGAAGAGGGGGTTTTTGAGGCACTCCCTGGCCCTGGAGAGCAGGGGTGAGGCACAAGCCCCACATTTCTCCTCCCGGAGAACGGGCCAGCACAGCAGGATCATCCCCTCTGGAAATTGTGATTCGTGGGGAAGGGGCGAGTGGGAAAAGGTGAGGGAAAAAGGGAGCAGGGAAGGGGGAACTGCCTGATTCCCCCTGTTGTGGCAGGACAGGGCTCTCCATCCCAGCACTGGGGGCTCACGGAGGGGCCTGGGGGGCTGCTGTCCATGGAGATGGGCCAGAGCTCTGCAGGGTGACCACGTGGGGCTGGGCCAAAGGGTGGGGGAGGAACTGGGGGGGACTGGGAAGGTGGTGATGGTGCTCCTTGCTGCGTGTCAGGGTGGAATTCTTGGGGGTGTCCTGTGCAGAGGGAAGAGCTGGTCTCCATGGTCCTTGTGGGTCCCTTCCACCTCAGGGTGTTCTTTGCTTTTATGAGAGAAGGCCAAACATTCCTGGTTCCCACCTCAAGTCCCAGGAAACACCTTCAGGGAATACCCTCTGCTGGCTTCATTCCTCCTGAACCTCGCCCAGGAGCAGCATCCTTTCCTGAAGGGCATCTCCTGCTCCATGGGCTGCTCCTGACCCGGACAAGACCCTGGGGTGCCCAGGGAGGTGGCAGCAGAGCCCGGGGTGAGGATCTCAGCCAGCCACAGGGATCTGCCATTGGAAGAGAGCGCTAGCCCTGCTGGGCTTGACCTCATGGACACTGCCAAACCCACCCAGCAGCCCCAGCACAAATCCCTGGGGAAAAGGGAGGCTTTAAATCAGGCCACATCGACCTTTTTTATATGGACAGTGGGACTGGCTGTTATGGACTGAGTGCCTGAGGTTCTTCCACTGGAAGGAGCGCAGTGCAGCTCTGGGGGCACCTCTGGATTCCACTCACTCCCAATAATTATGGCTTCTTGGCTTGTTGCTACACCGTGTAGTGTAATGTTATTGCCTGGAATGCTCTGTTAACTCCGTTTTTACTGATACCATGTGTTCCCCTCCTTTCATCCCAGTAGTGTGTCAAGAGCTGTTTTCCTAAGGATGGTCAAGGGAATATGATTCTAATATTACTGGAGATGATATAAAAACTTTTATAGACACTGCTCCACGTTTGAACTGGGAGCCCAGAGCTCAGCCACGAGAGCCTTACTCAGACGTTTGAATTGCATGTTTTGGAAGGCCAGGGAGGTAAAAAGGCACTTGCTGGTTTACAGGGGGCAGCCAGTTTGGAAGGGAAGATGTAAGACCTGCACTTAGAGAGGAACAAACCAAAAACCTCAAAAAGCTGGGGTTATAACATGCAATTTCAGGCATCTCCAGAGGCATGAATTAAAGCATCCAGGGAAATACACAAGGACACGCTGCTTGCTGTGTTACTCCCAGGAGTGGAGCCACAAAGCTGTGGCTGTTGATGTGACTGTCACTGTCTTGGCTGGCAGAGCTGGGGTAGCACTGAGGTTCCCCAAAACTCAGAACAGAAGCTCCAGAGCCAAGGCGTGCTGATGATCACAAAGGATCTTTGCAATCTCTCAGGCTTGCCAACAAAAGCTGCTGGCAGAAGTGGGATTTGGGGTTTTTTTAGGCAGAGATGTGCAAGGTGAGGACTGGGAGATGAGTCCTTGCTTGTTCACTCAGACAGGAGAGCTGGGAATAGCTCTGCTGTGATGCTCCCAGACAATGTGCAGAGCACAGGCTCAGGAGCACTGAGGAGGAGGAGACCCAGGCACTGCGCACTTGCTCACAGCACTGGGAGAGCAGAGTGGAGCTGGGCTGCTGAAACCTCCTCCAGGGAGCAGAGCAGAGAAGGATTTGTTCATCCCACTGGTTCCTCACACCAGCACTTTCAGGGCCAATTCTGCTTCAGCTCTGCACCTGGAGTTTCTGGTTTATCCACCGCTTCAGCTCCTGTGAGCCGTGCAGCAAACGGGGACTCTGCACATCCAGCTCTGCTGCGTTAAGATTTCGGTGTTTACAAAAGACTTTTTTTACCATTAACTCACCAAGGCGTTTCTTTGTGTGTTTTATAGTGGAGCAGGTCCAGCTTGCAGGAAGGAGGCAGATAGCAACAGCAGGCAGAGTTTTCCAGCCCCGCCGCGCTTTTACGAGCACTTCCATAATGGCATTTCCAACACTTGGGCCGAGGCTGTGGCGACAGCTGACGCCTCATCCATCATAACCTGCTCTCTGCTTGAACCAGCAACGGCCCTGCTTTATTTATCACAGGTGATTGCCTCTGCACGGGACGGACACGCCTGGAAATTCCAACACTTTTGTCTCGGCAGCAGGCAGGCTCTGAGTGTTCCTGGCTGTGGTTGTGCTATCCTCGTTTGCCTCCTTGTATTGCCTTGAAATAGAGTAGAATAAAGTGGTTTGGGTTGGAAGCAACTTAAAAATCATCCAGTTCCAGCCCCACCATGGCAGGGACACCTTCCACTATCCCAAGTTTCTCCAAGCCCCAATGTCCAACCTGGCCTTGGACACTGCCAGGGCTCTCGGTTCAAAAGCACAGGGCACTGCACACTGGGACTGCCTGATCCTAATGGGAAAGGTTGCTCCTATGCACCCAAATCTGGAATATCTCCTCTGAGGCTTCATTACCAAGCTGAGGACACTCAAAGCTTTGAAAAACCTTTGAGAACCTGGCAAAAATCTCTGCCCACGTCTTGCAGTCTGGCCAGACCCACCCATTTCCGTGTTGGTGCAGCCTTGGAAAGGAATCACTGTGGGAAGAAGTTCTCTTTGCTTTCTGTACCAACAGAGCTTTGCTTCACCCCAGCTCCATCAGATCGTGGAGAGCCCATTGGGAATGAAATCTTGGATTTGGAATCCACCAGCCTCTGGAGATGACCTGAAGGATCCCTTGCCATGGGCAAGCTCTGCTGCAGCCCTGGCCAGCACAGCTCCCTCCCCCTTGACATCCTGGGATTTAATGGCAAAGGATCTTCCCTCGGGCTTCACTTAACTCCTCCAAGGTGTGATTTCCTTTCCAGTGCTCCCCTGAATCATCCCTGGGCAGACCCTGGTTCTGGTTTCAGGTTCTTTTCCTTTGCATTCTGCTTCCCCGTGGCTGGAACTCTTTTCCTATCTGCAGAATCCAGGAAATGCTCCAAAACTCCTTCCCAACGGCGTGGGTTCCCTGAAGGAGCAGCCCCAGGCATTCCTGTTCCACAGGAGGGGTTCAGAACCTGCTGGTCCCCACTTTATGAACATCATAAGAGATTTAAGCCAGTCCAGGGTTAAGCGCAGCCTATCTGCGAGGTTCCAGCCACCGCTCCTGCTTTCCCTCCCACCCAACAGAAAACCGGGATTCAGCGGGAATGGTTTGCAAATGAGTCACTGCTCCTTAATGGCGGGACAAGGAAAGATAATCTGTGTGCCCACAGCCAGCTCTGCAGGGAGAGCTTGGGAGTGCTGCAGGGATCCAGGATGCACACAGGGATCTGGGATGCACACAGGGATCTGGGATGCACACAGGGATCTGGGGTGCAGGAGCAAGGAAATGCTGGGGAAGATTGCTCTGTTGTGTTTATTTTTTAGGCAAATAACCTGACCTGGAGATCATCAGCATTGTTCCAGCATGAGGAGGCTTTTCCTATTTTTCCCTTTGGGATGGACATGCAAATTCTGAGGCTGAAATTGGGATTTTATGCTTTTGAAGGCTTGGGATTCTTTCAGGGATCAAACTACCTCCAGCCCCCCCAGAGATGAGTAAGGAAGCCAAAGGCTTTTATTTTTCTGGAGTTAGTGCAAGGACAAAATGACACCGTGCTCCAGAGCTGTGCATTTAAAGAATGAATTGGGTGTTTTTGCTCCTGTTAGGTGCAGTCCTGGGGTAGGGGAGCTGCTGGGGGCGGGGGGAGCATCGTCACGTTGATCTGGTAAAAACATGATCTAAATCCAATGTGCTGCGGCAACCAGGCCAGGGAGATGAAGGAAACCACATGAAAAACATGATGAAAGTTGCCTCGAGGCTCCTTATGTCACACTTGGGCTTTGGGCACTTGGGGGTTTTTTATTTCTTCCCTTTTTCTTATTTTAATAAACCCAAACTTGGCATTCTTGACACACACACAGGGGTGCAAGCCAAGGGGACGTTAAAAGCTCGCAGACAAGAGGGATTTGGGTTCCTTGGAGCCCACTGGAATTTTTGAGGCCTTTCAGCAGATGACCTGCCTCCTCAGGTGGAGAAAAAGCAATTTTCATTCTAAATAACCAGATAAAAACTGGTCTAGGCCAAATTAGATAATTCCTGTTGACCCCAGAGGCCCTTGGCATCACCCAGTGGCTCCTCCAACAGGTTCAAAGAGAGGAAAGGGATGATCCTGTGAATCCTGTGGGTATGACTCCCTCATGGTGCTGGAGAGGGGAGAGAAAGAGGCAAACCCCCCAAGATTCATTATTTGTACCCCATCGTGAGCTCCCTGCAGCCAGCAGAGAGCGAAATAAAACTCACACATGGTTTATTTTTGGATTATCCTCCCCAACTCCACTCCAGACCCCTCCCAAACTGATTTCTGGGGCAATTGTTCCCTCCCCTGACCTAAAACACCAAACAGTCCCAGCCCTGCAGCTCCCTTCCTGCTCCTTCCATCCGCAGGTGGAACTGCTGTGGAAGCGAGGGAGAGGAAGGAGAGGGAGGAAGGAAGGAGGCAGGAGAGGAAACAAGGGGGGAAAAGTCGAGGCTGCACATCTGCTCTGTGACTAACTCGGGCTGTGGCACACCCGTGCAGGTCCCTTTTTATTGCTAACATTCCTCGTAAGTTAGAAACACTTTTTCACCACCCCCTTCCCTTTCCCTCCCCACTTCAGATGTCCCAGAGGAATGTTTAAGTGATTATGGAATCCCAGAGGAGTTTGTTGCTTCCCTTTTTAATTTGTTCCATGCTAGTTGCTGGCTTTTTAAAGCTGTGCCCAGCTTACTTTTTTCCTCAGAGTCAAGCCCAGGGCTCCGTGTTCCGGCTCTGGCACGGAATTCCTCGTGACTTTGTTCCCCAAATCCCTGCGGGTTTATAGCAGGGCTGCAATAATTTACTCGATGCTGAAATTTGTGATTACCTGCTCTGATTTCTGAGCTTATGTTTAAATAGAAATGCTAAAAATACTGACTTAAGCCAATCAAAAAAAGAAAAAAAACCCAAAAAGGCATTATTGGCCCTTTTTCACTTGGCCGGCGTTCACAGGCGAGCCGCGATCCTGCAAGGCCGGTGAAATGTCTGCTGTTATCCAGCCCTGGGCACAGGCTGAGGTCTGGAAAAAATTCCCTTTGGGTCCCCCAGAATGGGTCAAACCCCGTTGGGTCCCCCCCAAATCAATTATGGTTGCAGAAGCTCTGCATGGCACTTGGGTTTTAACTCTTCAGCCCTCTTCACCCTCTGACCACCGCTCCAAGGTGAGGGAGTGGTGGCAGATGCCCAGGAAATGGCGTGAGGTTGTGTAGGAAGTGCATGGCAGGAAGAGAAATCAAATAGATTCTTCTAAAAATCAGCCCTGCAGCTCCCGGCCTTTCATTTTTTATTTACTTTTGATTTATTTTGGGGGTTTTTTTTCCCATCATGAGCACAGCAGAGGCTGACTCTGCCTGTAATCCCTTTCTGCCTGAAACCATCCCATTGGCCTTCTGGATGTCCCTTAGCAACAGCTGCTTCCAAACCAAAGGCAGGAAAGCCTCAGACCCAGAGCAGCCTTGAGAACAAGTGGGAAATGAAATTTATAAAACCCCAAAGTGCTTAAGGTGACTTTTCTGAGGAGAGAAAAAAGGACATATCCAGAGGGTGACACATCTTGAAGCATCCCTCATTAATTAGGAGAAGGTGAGCAAATCCTGGCCCAAGGGAAGAAGGGGTAATATCCTGCAGTTGGGATGGGGCTTTCCAGGGACTTCTTAGAATCCTGGGATCATTTTCCATTGGAAAAGATCTCCAAGGCCATCGCGTCCAACCTGTGCCCGATGCCCACCTTGTCACCAGCCCAGAGCACTGAGCGCCACCTCCAGGCCTTCCTTGGACACCTCCAGGGATGGGGACTCCACCACATCCGTGGGCAGTTCATTTCTTGGGAGATCTCAAAGAAGATTCATAGTTTTGGCACAAATCATCCCCAAAAAGTCAGCTCTCCCCTGAGGTCTATCAGCTTTTTTTTAATACATGGAGAAAATCAGGAATTTCCCTGGCGAAACAGATGCTCATCCCAGAAGTTCTGGTTCATTGGACCTCAGACAGGTCCAGCACGCTGGAATGCACCCCTTGGACGTGGATTTGTGCACGGAGCAGACACTGATTGTGTCCTTAACTTGCACTTATTTAAGGAAATAACTACTTTAAAATAGGGAAGTTCAGTGCCCAAATAAGGATATTTATTCTTAATTCATGGACTCCAGGAAGACTGGAGAAGCTGAGGTGAGTCCCTGTCCCTGATAATCCCCTTTCAATCAAATCAACTCCGTTAGTTCAGCTTGCAAGGGCAGGGGGTGTTGATGTTTTGGGGTTCTGCTGATTTTTTTTCCTGATTTNTGATCCAGGGCCTTTCCAAGCATTCAGCTCTGCCACGTGAGGCTCTCCCTGCCCTCTCTGCAGCCAGATCCATCCTCTCCTTGACCTTTGCTGGACCCAAGCATGGCAAGCATTGGAGCAGGCTGCCCAGGGAATTGGTGGAATGGCCAAACCTGGAAGTGTTCGATGGATGAGGCACTCTGGGATGTGGTTTGGTGGTGGGGGAACGGCTGGACTCGATGATTTTGGAGGGGTTTTCCATCCTAAGCGATTGTACAACCTACAATTTCAGGGTGTAAGGCGGCTCGAGGAGGCCGCTGGAGAGATCTAGAGGCATCNAGGGGTAATATCCTGCAGTTGGGATGGGGCTTTCCAGGGACTTCTTAGAATCCTGGGATCATTTTCCATTGGAAAAGATCTCCAAGGCCATCGCGTCCAACCTGTGCCCGATGCCCACCTTGTCACCAGCCCAGAGCACTGAGCGCCACCTCCAGGCCTTCCTTGGACACCTCCAGGGATGGGGACTCCACCACATCCGTGGGCAGTTCATTTCTTGGGAGATCTCAAAGAAGATTCATAGTTTTGGCACAAATCATCCCCAAAAAGTCAGCTCTCCCCTGAGGTCTATCAGCTTTTTTTTAATACATGGAGAAAATCAGGAATTTCCCTGGCGAAACAGATGCTCATCCCAGAAGTTCTGGTTCATTGGACCTCAGACAGGTCCAGCACGCTGGAATGCACCCCTTGGACGTGGATTTGTGCACGGAGCAGACACTGATTGTGTCCTTAACTTGCACTTATTTAAGGAAATAACTACTTTAAAATAGGGAAGTTCAGTGCCCAAATAAGGATATTTATTCTTAATTCATGGACTCCAGGAAGACTGGAGAAGCTGAGGTGAGTCCCTGACCCTGATAATCCCCTTTCAATCAAATCAACTCCGTTAGTTCAGCTTGCAAGGGCAGGGGGTGTTGATGTTTTGGTGTTCTGCTGATTTTTTTTCCTGATTTCGTTGCAATTTCACTGCTCCCCAGAATCAAAGGTAAAACGTAGGAGTGGGCAATCCCCAGGAAATGAGCATCTCCCGGCTCTCCTGTGAACTGAGACAGCTGAAACCACCTTCCTTCACAGGCAAAATGAATTCTACGTCTAATTCTCCTTCCCATTTCTGTGTGTGGCGTCCATGCTGTTTCAATTTCTGTGTGACAAAATGTACTCTTGATAGGAACCAGACCTGGGGCTGCTTTAGCACTCAGATACCAAAATCTTGCTCGCCTGCAAGTGCCATCTATCACTGAAGTGAAAAACCGTGGCACTCGCAGCGTCCTCGGGGAAGGGGGAAACCACAATTCTTTCAAGGTTTGCCAGTTACTTTACAAGTTAAGCCTGTCAGTTTAGCACTAAATCTTCCACTTGAAATGCTGAAATGAAAAAGGAAAAGGAAAACCAAGAAAAGAGCTTCCAAACTGGAGAGTCGAGGTGTTTTGGGGTGTTTGGGGCTTGTGAGGATTGATGTGTGAGGCTGGGGGCTGGGTGTGCCTTTGCTTCACAAGCATGGGGCAGCTCTGCCATAAAAAGGTTGAATGGAAGGATGGGTGAGGAAACAACGGCGCTTCCCAGCTTCCCATCCCATCCCATCCCATNTCCTAAGCGATTGTACAACCTACAATTTCAGGGTGTAAGGCGGCTCGAGGAGGCTGCTGGAGAGATCTAGAGCAATCCTGGCACAGAGAAAAAGAGGATCAGGCTGTGGAAAGGTTAAGGATATGTTTACACTGCTTATCAGGAGGGAGACCACAGGATCAATGCTTGAAGGGAGTGGGTAAAAAAATTCTCATTCACTACATTTAATGAAAAACATTTTTCCGTCCTGCCCTGCCCCGGGACAGTTTTCACAGAAATGTCAGTCTACAATTCCTTTGTTGTTGTTGTTGTTGTTGGGTTTTTTGGGTTTATTGAAGAGCAGAGAAGTCCAGTTTTCATCCAGAAAACAGCAAACCCCTGCTAAGCTTGGGGAAACAACAATCAAAATAAGAAGAGTGAAGGAAAAGAAAAGAAAGAGCTGTTTCCTGGGGAAGGTCTAAAACCATCGAGCTGTGGTTTCTAACAGAGAATAAATCCGACTTATTTTATTGCTCTTAGGGGCCTAATTGCCATTAGACCTTAATTGTCTGCTGGCTTGCTTTGCAAAGCACAGAAAGCACCGACTGTGCTGGCCACTGGATGCAATCATCTGCTCTTTTGATATTCATGGGTGCATTTTCCCCTTTCATCTTTATGTAAAAGAGGAAGCAGAAGCTGCTGTGATCCTCCTGCACCTGACAGCTTTATGGTCCAGGCAGGGCTCCTGTGGCCCAGCCCACGGGGCCGTGGCTGGAGCTGTCTGAACCAGATACAGCCCCCTGAGCTCCCCTTGTGTTTCTTCTGCCACCCCTTTTGTCCTGCTGCCACGTTCAGCAGGTGTTGCTCTTCCTTTCCGAGTGGATCCTTTGGAAAAGACATCAAAAAGCTTCTTTAGGCACAAGAAAAGGGATATTTGCTTAGGCTGAGTTCATTCCCTAATTGCCATATACAATCTTCCATCAACAACAAACAGAACTGGCCACGAGGGCTGTGTTTTTAAAAGCTTAATTGATCCGAGCGGAGCCTCAGAATCGCAGCCAGATGAAATTATTCTGCTTGTGTTTGAGCACGAGGTGGTTTCAGGGCAGCAGAACAGGTGGCAGAACAGAGCACATGTGGCCAGCACCCTCCCTTGGGGTTGTTTCAACTCAACAAGTGACTGCTCAAACTCCTGCCAGAATGGTTTGGGTTGGAAGAGACCCTAAAGCTCAACTTATTCCACCCCCTGCCATTGGGCAGGGACACCTTCCACTATCCCAGGTTGCTCCAAGCCCTGTCCAACCTGGCCTTGGACACTTCCAGGGATCCATGGGCGGCCACAGCTTCTCTGGGCCTCCCCACCCACACAGGGAAGAATTTGTTCCTAATATCTAAACTTAATTTACCCTGCTTCAGTGATCTCTCCAAACAAGGTGGGACCCAGCACAGCACCCAGCAGCTCCCCAGGAAGATGCAGGCGGAACCTTGCCCTTCATTCACCATCCTCCCCTCCCTTTCCCCAGACAATCTGGGCAAACACCAGTGGCAAAAACAGAGGGATTTTCCCCAAACTTCTATTTTTTTTTGCTGAATTACCTTTCCTGGTCTCCGTGGGATTGGGATTTTCATGCAGTGCCCGTGTGTCAGCGCAGCCCTCCCGGTGCTGTGGGGATCACTCTGGGGCTGTGGTTTAGCTTTCTAATGACGCATGAGCGCTGGGGGCAATTTCTGTCTTTATAAATGGATGTCCTGTCTCCTCAGAGTTCTGCTGCTGTAAGGTTTAGCACATTCGTTACTCTTCTAAGGCCTGAAAATAAAAATTATAAAATTACAATAATCGTCAGACAGTTCGTGATTTTCCTTAATAGCATCCAGGGCATGGAAAGCAACTTCCTCTCCCCCAGAGCAACAGTGATTCAAAACATGAGGGCTGAGGGAGCAGAGTCACGGCATTTCAAGAGCAACACCAGTAGCAAAGTCTACAGCCCCGAGGGCTGAAGAGGCAGTGAAAAAAGCGAAAAAAGGACCAGCTACAGTCCAAAATGTGGACAAAAATATAGATTGATATAGACAAGGAAGGTCTTGCAACAAGCCTGCAAGAGCAGTGACAATTCCATGCATCAGCGTGGCAGGAATTAGCTAAACTTCTCAGCATTCCTGCCTGGGATGGATACAGGAGCCAGGACAAAATGTTCCCCATTAGGAGGAGAATTAATTTTTGATCCTGGTCACAGAATATCTCAAGTTGGATGAGACCCACAAGGGTCACTGAGCTCAGCTCCCTGCTCCTCACAGGATTACCTAAAACTAAACCATATGGCTGAGAGCATTGTCCAGATGCTCCTTGAGCTCTTCCAGGCTGGGTGCTGTGACCACTGCCCTGGGGAGCCTCTGCCAGCGCCCGACCACCCTCTGGGGGAAGAACATCCTAAAATCTTAGCTGGGATGGACATTGAATCCCAGAGTGGTTTGGGCTGGAAGGGACCTTAAAGATGATTTAGTCCCACCCCTGCCATGGGCAGGGACACCTTCCACTATCCCAGGTGGCTCCAAGCCCCATCCAACCTGGCCTTGGACATTTCCAGGGAGGGTGACTCCATCAATTCCCTGGGAAGCCCGTTCCAGTGCTTGAGTACCCTTTCAGTGAAGAGATTTTTCCTCATATCCAACCTAACCCCTCCTCTGTCTCTCCTTGCTGACTTTACCCCCAGCCCTGTGTACCCATCACGGGCAGCCGAGATGAGGGATGAGGGCTCATCCTGGGGGGCTGTGATGGATTTTAGCCAGGCTGTCGTGTTGCTGGGACAGGGGTTGGACAAGCTCTTGGTGTCATTCCTCAAGGAACCTCAACCTTCCCAATTGCGTGACTTTATCCTGGCGCTGAAATCTCCACAATTTATGGGGATTTTCACGCAGCTGGCTCTGCTTTCTTCCCTTTTTCATTTATTTCACATTTTAAAGGCGTCATTTTGGTTTTTTCAACGAGCATCTCCCTCTCCCATCATGCAACACTTTGTTTTTTTGGCAGCGTGGCCGAGTCATCGTGGGCGAAGTGCTCTTCTCTGGAACAAAAGGGGGGAAATGTGCACATCCCACCACGGGCAAAGTCTCTGTAAGCACATCTGGGAACATCCCTTTGCCAGGACTTTGCCAGGTTTTCCACATGGGATGTACACTGTGATGGCAACACACCCCCCTGGCCTTGACAGCAACATGATGGTGGCTCGTGGGAAGAGCTGAGCTGTGCAAAAATTGCCAGGAGAGGGATTTTGGGTTCAGACATGGGAGTTCTGCTCCATTCCAGCCTAAAGCTCCAAGCCTGCATCCCTCAAATTGAAAGGAAAAGAGGAAAGTGCCAGATTTGAAGAAATAATAAAGATGAACTCATACAGGTCCTGGGACACATTAACTCTTTTTTCTTAGAGCTGTTCCCAGCTTCCATGGTCACTTCCGTGGTTTCAGCTTCCATGGTCACTTCCAAGCCATCTTGAAGTCCCAAAGTGTTTAAGAACAAAAAATCCACAGAAGACAGGAACTGTGGCCTCCTGTGTGATATGAAACACTTCTTTTTTTGGTGTCCTGGAGAATATCTCACTGATATCTATATCTGATTCTGGGTCTTGCTTTCAGTCCTGAGTGTACCAGCCCAACCTGAGGATTGAGAGGAGCATCCCAAAGGAACTGTTTGCAAGGGATGGAGGGACAGGACAAGGGAGAATGATTTTAGACTGCCAGAGGGCAGGGAGAGATGGGATATTGGGAAGGAATTTTTCCCCATGAGGGTGGGGAGGCCCTGGCACAGGTGCCCAGAGAAGCTGTGGCTGCCCCTGGATCCCTGGCAGTGTCCAAGGCCAGGCTGGATGGGGCTTGGAGCAGCCTGGGACAGTGGAAGGTGTCCCTGCCCATGGCAGGGGGTGGGAACTCTATGTTCTTTGAGGTCCCTTCCAACCCAAACCATTCCACGATTCTGTGATCCCATGATTGTGCAGCTGCAGGAAGCAGGAGACACAAGAAGTCTGTGCAAACACTCCTAGATGGAAGACATTTGCCACACACGGACACTTGGATCTTTTCAGCTCCTGAAAAAAAGCCAGGAATATTGCTGTGCATTCCTGAATGCCATCTCTGGGATGCTCCTCCCTTAACCACTGTGCCTGTCTCTCCTCCCAGGTCTATCCAGCAATTCCCATTTGCACGTGCTGGACCTGCTTTCCATAAACAAGGTAGTAATTTTTTTTTTTAACTTTACATTACCAAGTTTAAATTTCTTTATTTATTAAAATGTTCTGAGCTATAAAGCCACCCTAATTGAGAAGCTCTCCACATGGGTGGGATTATCTTGTCAAGCAGGAGCCACCCCCGTTAGCTGAGTGGGAGATGTGCATGGAAAGCTCCCATTAGGGCTAATGCGAGTCATATGTGGCAAGAAGGAGGAGAAGAGCTGGGTGAAAGAGCATGTGCTGTGACAAAGTGGGATACCTGGGTGGAAAGATTGGATTTTTGGAAAAGTTTCTCCACAGAAAGTGGTGGAGTCACCTTTTAGCCCTGGTGGATTAAAAGCTGTGTGGATGTGGCACTTGGGGACATGGCTGGTGGTGGCCTTGGCAGTGCTGGGAGAACACTTGGACTTGATGATCCTCAAAGGCTTTTCCCACCTACATATTTCTGTGATTCTAAAAAGGGAGGGGAAAGGTGGCAAAGAGACAGTGATGGCCATGAGAACCCAGCAGGTGAAAACCCCCAGGTATCAGCAGCAATCGTGCTCATCCCACTTCCCTGATATCCTGCCAAGGACCTGTTTCAAGGAGAAAATTGGAGAAGGCCAGCAAGGTTACCACTGCAGGGCTCCCCAGTCATTGCAAGGAAATTCTGAACTGTCCTCTTTCCCCTCCACAAGGTTTAGACTGGGTACAATTAATGACTTTCAGCCTTTCATTCCAGATTTCCAAGCTTCCACTGGTCCCATCACAGGGAGAGCTGCTACCCAACATCTCTCAGGCTCCTAAACGTATCCAGACTTGGATGCAACATCTGCACACAGCCACAGGATGTCCAGGGCACTCTGGCACGACATCCTAAAATGGGAAATAGCCCCAAAGTCCCCCTCATCCCTGGCTTCAGATGCAAGCAGGGCCATGAGTCACAGGCACACCGGGCTGCACCCTGTCCTCAGCACAGCTGAGGAAAAGCAGGACACTCCTGGTTGCACACAACAGTGCAGGGAAAGCCCAGCTCTGATGAGGATCCTCGTTGCTGGGAGCTGTCCAGACACCAAGAAAAACCACTTTGAAGTCACAAAGAGCTCCAAGATAAGAGACAAAGTATTTCCGTTCGTAGCTAGAGAGCGAGAGCAGGCACATGAGCAGTGGGGTTTTGGGAATGCCTCAGCTGCAGGGATCTCGCAGGAAGGGGGTTGGAAAATCCCTCTCTGGGCTGCAGTCACACAAGGAGGCAGGGGCAGGCTCCTGTCCTACCTCCTCACAGCCCTCTGAGTGCCATGGATTGTCCTCCTTGGCACAGGGGCAGCAGGGCCTGTCCTTCGGGACACTGGGAAGCTTGAGGCCAACACACAAATCCTGGAGAATGTTGGGAGCAGGAGCCCTCCTACGCTCAAGTTTAGGAAAGGGAAAGAGGGAAGCAGCCTGGAGATGCTGCTCCAGGTGCCAGAGGCCCTACCCTGGGCACTGTGCCAGGCCTTTGGACACAGGTGGGGTCCCTCACTTCTGCTCCTGCCCATCCATCCCTCCTGAAATCTGTTTTCTTGCTCTAATTCACAAGTTTGTCTTGAGGAAGGTGAAGGCAAACTCACAGGCTTCCTCTGTCTTGCCTTTGGCTTCATCTCTGACTCCAAGGTCAGTGCCACCACAGCCCTGCCAGCTGACCCAACGCTCTCCTCTCCCCCAGACGCTGACTGCTGTTTTTTCCTGTCCTTTGGTTTATCCTCAGCCACATCACATGAAAGGATCACAGAATATCCTGTGTCAAAAGGGACCCACAAGCATCATCAAGTCCTGGCCCTGCTCAGGACAACCACAATAAAAGCTGAACAACTTCCACTTCTTTTCTCAAATATTTTCTCCAGGCACTTCCCTGGGTCTTCTCTCAGGTCAGGACAACAGGTAACCAAAATTATATTTGCTGCTGGCATACACAAATGTCCCAAACTGCAACGACTTCCAAAAGTTTTTAGGTTAAAGCCCTTGTAAATATCTTTTCATCCCTAAAATCAATGCAGCTTCTGAGGAAAAGGAGACTGCAGCCTGCCCATCACCGTAAGGATTTTCCCCTGGCCTTTTTCCCAAGGGAGGCCATGAAAGAGAGCTGTGGTGGGAAATCAACATGCTGACAGCCCCATTAATTAATCCTGTCCTAGGACAAATTCTTGGTAAGTGCTGTAATGAGCCAGCTAAGCATGTTGTCTTCAGAGGAAACAATAAAAAAGAGAGTTACAAAACAGATTCTCTTGCGAAATCCTTGCCCGAGAACCCCAAACCTGCAATAATCTTCAGCTCCCACCACAAGAAAAGGCACCTCTGGCTTTATCTTTCCCCTGACACTTCCCTCACTGCCAAGTCCTTTAAAACCCCACAGAAATGTGCTCTCAGGCTGGGGAGGATGTGGAGGGGAGGCCAGGAAGTGAAGCAATGGGGCCAGCCGACACCTAAATGCCATTTGCTCCCTCAGCCACATCCCTGGAGCCAGGCTCCCTCCGACGGCTTCTCCAGCTGTTTGCACCCATGAATTCCCGAGTGGAGGAGCCAGGTGTCCTCCCCCAGTGCTCAGACACACACTGACAGCCACCATACTCGTAAAAACAGGATATAAAACACAGCCAAGGGACCGAAGTGCAGCCCACGAGGTGCTCTCCCCCTCAGGGCCTTGGGAATATGTAGGAGCCATGGAGCGGCCTGTTCCCGAGCCCTCACAGCTTGGAGCCTTCCTAAAGTGCCCCCACCCCGCATTTCAACTGCAAAATAAAGGGGATGTGCCTGTTTTTAGTCACTTAACCGTGCCTGAGCCTCTGCTGACAGATCCCTCACTGTGGGAAGGCACTGGCAGAGTTGAGGCTGCAAGGTGAGGGTTGCCAAGGAGTCAAACTGGAACCACATGGATGAAGCCTGAGAGAAAAGTGGGAGAATGGCTGTTGCAGCCTGACCCTTCACCCGTGCCCTCATGTCTCACAGTCGGGCTGATCACCCTTCCCGCATCATTTCCCTCCTTTTTGCACAAAGTCCCTGGCCACTGTAACTCTCCCCTGGAATTCCTCTCCTGAGAGTGACCATCCTTGCAGAGGGTGGTGGCCACAGGGCAGCTGGAAGAACTGCAAGAAAACCAGAGGGTAAGTGGCTGGGATATTTTTCCTTCTTTTTTTTTTTTTAATGGTTAAAAAGCCCTCAAAAGCAGCTGGGGAACTGGCAGAGGAGGCAGTTCCTGGAAGGCACAGACGGTGCATCACTGCATCCCTGAGGATGGATGACATGGACACGGACAGTGCAAGCCAAACCCAACGGAAATACTGGCCCTGATATTAATAAGTGGCAAATAAACCCCATAAATGACACAGATCTGAGGTGATGCCCACATAAAACCAAAAGAGATTTACCTCCCTCCTGCTCTCTGCTTCCTTTGGTTTAGATCCACCAAGAAACAAAACTCACATTCTGTATATAATCAGTAGGAAAAATCTGCCCAAGCATCAGCTGGCACCTGGCTGGATTTAAGGGTTAGTCTGAGCTCAAAACCAGAGGAATAGCACTGATTTCAGTAAAACAGCTGGACAGATGCAGCTGATGGCAGATCAGTGAACCTACACAGCTCGTGGCAAAAAGCTGCAGGAACACCAGCTTGGCCCCCCGGTCCTGGTTTCCTGCAGGGAGCTGGACACAGGCAGATGCACCTCTTAAAATGTCCAACACCTTTTTACATCCAGGCTGGAAAAGTCCAACAGTGGATCATGACCAGGCTCTCTTACTGGACCCTTTCAGCCACCACTTTCCAGGGCTGCCTGAAACATTTTAAGGGGAAGCAAAGCAGTTAGAACAATTTTAAAAGTCACGAGAGACTGCAGGCCTGGAGATTTACTGTGCCTGCTGTGTTTTTATTTTCTCTTTCTTTTTTTTTTCTTTTCTTTTAAAGGAGTTGAGGTGACCCAGCAGAACAGACTCCTCTGGTGAGCTGCGGGTGACCCCCTGCATCAGTTCCAATTTAACTGTGTGAACAGTGTCTTTGGCTGAACTGTGACGTTTTGGATAGGAGCCCAAATTCACACTGGCAAGGGTCTGGAAGAGCCAAAAAGTGAGCGGTGACCTCTCAAACCTCAAACCAGCATCACTGAACCATTGCCCCTGCTTGGAGCTGATATTCCTTTATTCACATGACAGAAATGGGTCGATCTGGTCACTCCCTCCCCAACCCAGCTGAAAACCTGATGGGGGTCTCCCCAACTTCAAACCCTCTCCCACTGTTTACATCAGCCTCTCTCAAACTATGAACTAGACATTTATTCCACAATTTCCTGCTGTATCACGGGCATTCACAGTGACAAGGAGGCTGGTTACAAACACGGTGTTTCAGCTTCATTCAAGAGAATATTTCAGGATTTTTTTGGGGGATGGAGAAGGAGAAATAACTTCAGGATTCTTTTGACCTTCTGGCCTCAGATATGTGTTATTACAGACTGATAGAATCACAGAATGGTTTGGGTTGGAAGGGACCTTAAAGCCCATCTCATTCTAACCACCTTCCACCAGATCAGGTTGTTCCTACCATAAATTTTCTTTCTCTTCTTCACTGGGTTCCTGATGGACATCACAGAGCTGAAACCTCCCAGACAAGGCTTGGAAGTGCAGGACACATCCTTGCCTCCTCTGTGGCCTAAACACACACTGATTTTCCATGAATCTGGTGGTTCTTGCAAGGGGAATTAGAAGAGAGAATTAGAGAAAAGAGGTCAGGTCATGCATCAGTGTGAAGGGCTTGGGGTAGCTTCTTATTCTGAAAAGCAAATTCAAGTTAAACCGGATTTATTCTTTACTCTTTCTGCAATGTGCTGTCACCTTTAGCTCCAAAGGGTTTCTGAAGCAGGGAAAAGGAAATACAAAGATAAAAGTCCTGAAGGATCAGAACTGGAAGTATTGGAGCTCTTGTTTCTCAGTGGGTCCAAGCTGCAGGTGGAAGGCATTTCCCTGACCTTTATGTGTGGCCCAGCCATGTGAGAATGGCCAAAATTGGCTTTTCCTTTTGCAGTGGATCCCCAAGGCACCCACAGGACTGAGACTGAGGTCTGACACAAATCTGAGGACAGTGATGGGCTGTAGCTCAAGCAATCAGGACTGTAAGAGCTGCAAAACCCCCCTGGTTCAATTCCAGCTCCAAGGCTGCAGCAAAGATGAAAACCAGCTCCTGGCATGGGATATTCAGTGCTTTGGACAAAGTCTGGGAGGCTTTTGTCCCTCTAAGCCCCCAGCAGCTGGCTAAGAAGGCAACATGGACTGGGAGGGAAATGCTGGAAGCATCAAGAACGGTTGGTTGTCCACCCAGCCACAGCCTGCTGGAGCAGGAGGGGCCTTTCAGCAAGACCCCAGAGACTGCACTTACCACAAAGGCAGAAGATCCCTTCTCCAGGGAACACAGTCTCCTGCCCAAATCAGAACCCAGGAAGATGTGGGAGAAGCCAGGGCATCAGTTGGAGTCAGAGCTCTCCCTGGGTACCTCATTTCATCCATTTCTATGATGGTCCTTTGAAATGAGGTACATCAGAGCATTTGTTTTCGTATTTTTAATTGGGGCAGGATTCCCACCACACCCCTCTCATCTGTTCTTTTTTTCCACCTGCCTTTTATTTTATTTTATTTTATTTTATTTTATTTTATTTTATTTTATTTTATTTTATTTATTTCTGCCTCTTTATGGCCTCCTTTTCCAGCTGCTTACTATTATCGCCTACAATTCTAATCCCTCCTTAAGTGCTCACATAATCACCCCTTTATTTGGGAACCTGCATTCCTACCCTTTGATCCACAGGTTGTCCTTGTATTTCCTGATCCCAGTTTGTTCCAGTGGTTCCCAGAACCCTGATTTGCTTTAGCTTGTCCTTCTTTCCATGGGAATGAAGGGAATAATTAGCAGCAGAACACGTGGGATTTTGGTGTTGGGAAGGGGTGCCCTGGCTCTGTGACCAAGGTTTTTATTCCCACATTTGCCCGCTCCTGCCCATGGATTTGGGCAAACAGCCAGAGAGTTGGAGCACTTACTCTGCATTTCCATGCTTTTACCCACTGCCCACCACATTCTTCTCCATCTCCAAGATCTCAAAGATTCCAGTGTGCAAGGACTTCTGCTATCTCCCTTTTTTTGGCCAAAAATTTCCACTGTCAGCCAGTTATTTAGGAGGCAAATGGATCTGCAGCTCAGTGAAAAAAAAACCACCCAAGGACACGTGAAATGGAAATATTGCAGTGGATGTTTGTGGCCGTGGTTTAACCCTCATGGTTCCTATGGCTCCTGCTCCTCTGGCTGGCAAGGAGCCACATCAGCTGCCTTCCAAAGTTTGCATTTTCTCCTCCTGGAATTGCATTTCTGTTTGCATTTCTCCTCCTGGCTTCTCCCTGTAATTGCTTGCAAATCTGGGGTTGAGAGGTTCCTTTTTCCTTGGAATAACACCCTCCCTCCTCTTTTCTCTCCCCATGGAGAGCTCATCCACTCCTAGAGTGCACTAAGATGAGTCTGAAAAACCAGGTTTATTTCTCCCCACACCCAAAGTGGTTTCAGGGCAATCCAGGAGCAGCATGGGAATGGTGAGAATGGGAATCACCTTCCCTGCTGTGGAATCGTGGCCTTCTGACAATCTTCTCCTGAACTGATACATCCCTGTGTCTTCACCTTCTGCATAAAACGCTCTCACACCCAAAACTGTCTCCCCAAAGAGGTATTTATGGATTGGAAGCGAGTCAACACTTGATTTTCCAGGGAAAGTCTGGTTTTCATCTCTTTTCTGCACCTTCTCCCTTTTATTGCATCTTTAGCTGAGAGTTGTCACTGCTGGTATGATATGAAAGAACTAGTCCAGGGGACCAATTTTAGATCCCAGGTTGGGAAAGACAGGTATCCTCTGCTGTGTCCTGAACTGGATCCCAGCAGATAACTTAAAAAGCAGCACAGTAAACTGAACACTGGCTACAGCGTAAATCGCTGAGAATGACCACAAAAATCATTTTTCAGGGATGGTTTTAACTGGGAACCTCCAAACCTTTGAGTTTTGCAACATGCAGATGTTTTCTTTAAGCAGGGAATTTCTGTTAGTCATTTGTGTGAGGAGTTTTGCACCATTAGGTCAAGCACACAATTATTCAGCCTTCAGATCTGCCACCACACCGGGTCAAATCAGTCCCGACTGATGTGCTGACAAATTTGCTTCCAGTGACCCATTTCCGAAGGCAATGGAGCTGTGTTTTGACAGCTCCCTGAGTAATTTCTGATGAATCCATCTGAGTCACGTCCATGCCCAGCTCCTCAAGCTGCTGAGACACATCCCACCTCTCAGCAGATGTGTCATTTCTCCCTCCAAAGGGTATGAATCTGCTCAGCTCCTTGGAGTCATAGCTTCTACCCTAAGGTACCATAAGTAACCCTAAATTCCTGCAGCTGTGAAGGTATTTCAGATCAGGCCTGGAAGCCTGGAGTGACCCCACATATTCTTGGCACCTCATCCGAGGTATTATCCAATGTATTTTTACTAAGCAGCTCCATTAGTTGTTTTTTTTTAATTAATGACCTTCACCTTTGTTTGCATCAGCCCTGAACAGGGAGACATGGATAGTGCTCACTCTTATCCTGAAACCAGAATTTTCTGGAATTTCTGAAAGGAATTTCCCAGTCAGCACCTTGATTTCTCAGGCTTCCATGCCTTCCCATCCAGGCTGCACTCTCTTAGCTCCACCTAAACTTGCTCACAGCGTGCTGGTGCTGGGCTCTGTAGTTAGGGAATATCTCTGATATGAATTCCTAAACAGAGTCGTGGATGAACGAGATATGAAGCCCATCCTCTCAGGAAGAATGTTTTGCTTTCTCTCATGCAGCAACAAATGTGGGTGGGCTCAGTGGGGATGCACCTCTGGGGCTTCCCAGAGAGGGTGCTCAGAGCTCAGCCTTGGTTTCAGATGCCACCGTGCTTCAAAACTGCCTGAAAAAATAAAACCACTGCAGCAGAAAACCTGGAAAACTGCAGTTTCCTGGGAGCAGAGACAGTCCCAGTCAGCTCTTGGGCGCAGCACCCTCAAAGGCTGCCCTGTGCACTCTGACCTTGCACCGCCCTGAGCACACACGGCACAGAGCACCTTGAGCACACACTCCCATCACCTGTGCCAAGGAGCTGCCTAGGTGGGAGAATTAGGCATTCCAAGGCTGGAAATGCCTGATCCAAACTTCTGTGGGCAGCCAAAACCCAGCTCCCAGCCCAGGCTTTTAGGAAAAGCACTCGGAGTCACGTTACTGAAGGCTGCATCAAAGCACATGTGTGAGATTACAGTGGCAACTATAAATCTGGCATTTCCTCGTGTTCCAACGCTCAGCTTCCCCCACAAAAAGTTAAACAGTTTCCCAAGCTTCCTTTGGGGTCGGGAAAGGAGAATTTAATCAGGAAAAGCCCTGGTGTGCTCAAAGCTCCCATCACCAGCACTGCACGGACTCCAACTGGCCTCCAGTGGCATCCCTCAGGCTCCAAGCTCTGCAGGACACAGCTGCTATTCCCCAGAGGAAACAGGATGCTGTTTCCAGGTTTTCAGTTGCGGTCCATTCCCAGCCAACAGCCCCCAGAGGAGACACAGGTCCCCCCAGGATCATCCACACCTGCAAATCCACTGTTCCTAAAACATGAAGCATTTTTAAGGGCAGAATGATGCCCTTAGTATGGAGCTATTTCCACAGGCTTTCCAAATCCTTCTGAGCTCTGCAAAGTGGGAAATGGCAGGGTTTGAAGATGATTGACGGATGCTGCACTCACTGACGGCATGAGGAGGAATTTCTCAGAGCCCAGGGTCTCTGAATGGACAAAACCTGTCTCGAGGGAAGGACTGAGAGGTGCTGGCAGCTCTGCCCCTCCCTCCCACCAAGTTGGGAAGACACAGGTCCAAGGGGTTTTGTAATGAGGCAACCTGAAAGCCAGCCCTAAGCTGCTGCCATGACCTTGAGCTGCTTCTCAACCACTTACTCCCTACAGCATCCTTTAAGCGCCTTCCACGTGCCCCAAGGCAGGCCCATCCCTCATCCCTGTCACACACAACGCTCAGCTCAACAGCTCTGACAGCCTGGAGCTAATGAAAACACCACACATCTCTCCATTATTTAAAAAAAACCCCAAACATGCAGCCCCTCGGTGGCTGCCCTCTCCAGATAACCATTTTTATGTGCTTTGCAAGAGCTGCTTCCTATTCTGCCCCTGGCTCCCAGAGCTGAGGCCTGGGGCAGGGCCTGGCCCATCCCACAGGGGCAAAATTCTCATTTCCTACACAGAATCCACAGTGAATTGCTCTGTTTCTGTTAGAAATAAAATGTTTCAGCTCCCCATGGTTGGTTTTGAGAGACCTTGGGTAGCATTCACTGAGAACCAGGCACATTTCAGCTGGTTTGGGGTGTGTTTTGCACAAGGAAGCAAGGCAGGTTTAAGGAATGGTTTATTCCCTGCCATGGAGTGGGTCAGGGCTGGCATCTCCCCAATACATTGGGGTGAAAATGGAGAGCTGAGTGGATCAGTATTTTCAATCCTTTGGGAGTGATTTTTTCCCAGCCCTTTGACCTCTGTTCCAAGTGGCTCCGTGTCTCACACAAACTGCTCCCGTCATGCCTGATCCTTGTCCATTGAACCACTTGGGATCTTACACAGGGAACAAAATCCCCATGGGAGGGAGTTTAGAGGGCTCTAAAGGAAGGAGCTGGGCACACCAAACTGCACCAGAGAGATGGTCAAAATTCCACCTCACCTCTTCATGCCTGAGTGTTGCACCCTCCTTTTCTCCCCACGCTACAAAACATGGAAGCCTGAGGCAAAGAATTGCCCAGTTGGCCACGATTTTACGTGAGATTTGGGCACCTCCCTCCTCAGCCTCTCAGCCTTCTCAGAATGTTCACCTTTGCACCTGGGGAGGACTGGAGCAGATCCCTAATCCTGGGAGACTTCCAGCTGCCTCCATGCTCCTGCCCTCCCAGCTCCGTCCAGGTGAGAGGTGTGGGAACAACGGGGAGCACGCTCAGGTACAAGGAATTTTACACCCATTAAGGGGCTCACCCAGAGCTTTATGGGCCTCTGGTTTTAAGGCTGGGGAGAGCCTGCATTTGATGAGGGACACAGAGCCTGCAGGCATCGTTTCACCTTTTCCCTCATGCTCCAGTGCCAGTTATCCCGCTTGCCTTTGATGTCTCCCACACCGTCCAATGGAAAAAATTCCCAAGAGATGGTCCATTAGGGAAACAAGGCCCAGAGATAAAACTGATGTCTTCAGATTGTGAACATCACAAGGCGAAGAGGGAAATTTTCCAGCTTCCAGGGCTCTTTGGCTTCTCCACTTTTCAACTCACCGATTTCATCCAGGAGCAATTTGCAGCAACACTAATTGTGTGTTTTCCCTGAGCTGGGCAAAGTTATAGGCCAATTATTTCTCCTCCACCCCTGTGACGCCTGCGAATTGCTGAAAGGAAAACTGTGAAGGAAGAAGCCAAATCTTTTTGACCAAGTAGCAAAGCACCATCATACCTCAATGTCCATTAAAAAAAAAAAAATTCAAAATATAAGCAAGGAAATGGAGCGTAGAAAGTTTTATGCTGCCATGGTTTCTGCACAAAAAGAGGTGAACTGATGCCTTTATCATCCCCAAATGATGATATCCTTATAATTTAACTTTCAATTTATGGAGCAGATTTCTTCTGAGTGGCAAGGATACAGTTTTATTCCCATCAAAGCTTGGAAACTCTACATTTTCCCATCCTAGGATCTTTTGGGACTTGAAAGAAGGTCCCAGCTTCAGAGAAGATCTGATTTTTAAAATGCAGGTGTACTTGAGAATTAGCTTAGATATCCACCCCATTTCAAAGCTCAAAGTTTTAGAAAGAAAATTGGGGTTTTGCACAAAACCAGGAAGCCAACTCCTTACTTAGAGCGAGAAATCCAGGTCTGCTTTGAGGGAATTGGAATTTTAATCCTCACAGCTGAGTGACAGAGAAGGGAATGGTACGTGAACACCTCATGTCCACCACAAGGTTTGGGAACTGGTGTCTCCCAGATCCATTTCCTTTTACACTAAGGAATTACTCAGATTTACAGCCAGACCCAGTCAAATGGGCTTTGATGACTGGCGTAGAAATGTCCCTGCATAAACAGGCTTGGAATTCACTACAGACACTTCCTTGGAATGCTGACCCATCGGAAGTGAGCAGCGTGTGGTTACAGTGACAGGCAAACAAACTCCCCCAGCTGTTCTGAGGAACAATGACAGCAGAATGTAATGCAAATATTGTCATTAGTATGGCCTGTGTTAATTAATGTGGCACATGGCTAACACAAACCCAGCAACCTCTCCCTTCCCCAAGCCCACACTCCTTGCCCACAGCCTCTGGAGCATTTACAGCCTCACATCCAGATGCCAAATTAATACACCTTCCCCCAAACCCACACAAATGCCGAGACTGAGGCTCACCACCAAATTCTTTCAGGTCTCCTTAGGGAGGAGAAAGATCTGACCACAAGGCCTTGCTAACTCACCTGTTCCAGGGCAGCAGCCACTGTGCCCACAGCCACCAAGCTCTGGGCCCCAGAGCCCAAAACAGGACATCTCTTGGAGGCCAATGGATGTGTCCCATGATCCCCCCAGTATTTCCACTGGGAGAAGCTCCCCAGGGAAGAGATCGGATTCTCTGGCTCCATGGGTGCACCCCTGTTGTGTCCAGGGATGCTCCACCAACGTGCCTCTGGTCATTCCTCAGCATTCCCACAAATCAGTTGCTCCTCCACCGTGAGGACTCACTACAAAAAGCAGCAGCCAGCCAAGGTCAGAGAAATGATTTGGAGGTGGAAAGCTCCTTAACCTCCTCTGAAAACTCCCCAGCCCTCACCCTCACCATCGGAGATATGATGGTTGTGTGCAGCCTATAGATCACAATAAAAGCGAGGAGGCCAAAGACCTATCAGGGTTTTTTATTTTTAATGTCTATTTGGCAAGGTTGCAAGACAACAATTTGCTTCCCTGGGACCTTTTACTTTCCTATGAATTCCAAGAGCCACATTTAAAAGTGAATTGGCAGATGCAGGGGGTTTTTTATCGTAAGGAAATTTGTTTTGCTCCAGCAACAGGCAAACATCTTCAGTCAAAAACGATGAAAGGGAGGGCATGTTCCCACCAAAGCCAGCCTCAGGCTAGGGGGATCTTCACGCAGAAAGAAAACTGGGATTGTGTGATGAACTACGAAGAAGATCTGCAGAAAGCCGAATAACACTTTCTGTCCGGAAACCTGGAATTGCAGGAACTTTTGGAAGGCTTTGGAATGTGTTACAAGTTGTAATCCTCCCAGCAGAACCTCAAAAGCCTTGGCTTGTTCTGCTCTTTTAAATCCAGGACTTGACAGCTCTTTAACCAGAACCACAAGTGCTAGAGGTGGAAAAGGCCTAGGGATTATCTAATCTATTCCATGACTTAAACAGGCAACAGCAACACTCAAACCGTGCTGCAAAAGCACTGTGAAAGTGCCTGCATGGGGAGGAATCAGCCAGACTGGTGAAGGGAACACAAGGAAGCACATTCCCCTTGTTTTCCAACTCGTTAATTAATCTCTGAGCTTGAGGAGCAGCTGTGGGGTTGCTGCTGACCAGAAGGATGATGACACAATAATCTCCTCCAAAGCTGCCAGTGGATGCCCACACATGAAGAATTCATCTTTCCAACTGGCGTTAACCCACCCAGCAGATTCCCCACGAGGGAAAAAAAAGGCAGTGGCATTCATCCTCCACCAAAACATGCATCTTTTATACTTTTATAGCAATGTTGCTTTGAGTCTTAAGAAACAAACTCTCTATAAATCACATCATAAAATGTATCCAGGCTGATGGTTTACAGAAAAGCTCAGCAATGGCAGGGAGTGTTTTGGGTGGGTTTTTCTGGTGATAATCCACCTTAAAAAAAGGCAGTTTGCTCCTGCTGCTGGAGGTGGGACAGTTTATTGCGTGTGGATTAAAAGCCTTGCTCCCAGTCCGAGGATTTGAAGGTCTATCAGCCACTGGCAGCTGAATTCCACCGCCACCCCCTCCTTGTTTTATTGGTATTAATATTTGTGCTTTGCAGGTCTGCTGTGAAATGGATCGTGGTTGCCTGAACTTTTCACCCTACTTTTTCCACAGGCTTGGGAGCTTGCAGGGGGACAGCTCAGTTTTTTGTGTACTGGTGTAGAAAAAATGGGGATCTGGGCCTTGACCCAGGATTTTCTGAGACTTCTGAGTGATGGCTTAAAGGTAAGAGTCTCTGGAGCTGCAGGTAGCAGGAGGGTTGGAGAGCAGAGGGAAAAGGTCAGGCAGGAATCCAAGCCTGGCAGATCCAAATGCTGTGAGGGAATAAGGGAGAAAATGCCCCCAAACATCCAGGTTTAGGGACGGTGCTCCTCTCCCAGCCCACACAAAGACCTCTTTGGAAGGATCGTGCTGGGATTGCAGCCAAGGAAAGCCATGGAATGAGATAACAGCAATAGATCAAGGAAACAAGATCAAGAAACAGATCGCACACGGTTAGGGCTCCATTCGACTCCTGGCTGCCCTCACCAAGAGACCACAACTGGTGGAAACTGTGCTGTCCTGTGCTGTCACCAGCCTATGGAGTGTCCCCAGTTGTCCTTCTTGGATGCACAAGGCACATACTGAAAAATCCCATCTCCTGTTGTATGCTTTCAAGCTCTCAGTGGCCTGAAGCAGATTTTTACCCATGAAGGATCCCCTGTGCTCACAGATAACCTCAGTCCCAGAGTCCGAAGCTCCTTCATCTGCAGGATACACCTCCCACCCCTCAGAGGAACACCCACACCAAAGCAAGAGCAGATTCCTGCTTTTTGGCAAGTCAGATGCTAAATTCCAGCTGGTCCCACCCAGGACCCCCAGAAACCCAAGGCCTTCTGCCACCATCTACATTGGGCTGTAGGAAAATTTGGTTCTTCCCTGTATTACACCTCTGTGATGGGAACTTTGGTACCTCAGCACAATAACATCAGCTCGGCCAGGGCTCAGCGCCTTTCCTTGGACATCTTGCTGGCTCCTAACAACATCTATTTGGGAACAAGGAGGATTGGCTCCACTCTGGAAGCCATGAAGGTGGAATCAAACTTTTCCATTCCTCAGGTCGAAGCAGGAGCAAGGCTTTGCTTTCCAAGCAGCTTGTGGGTCAGGTGGGTGGCAGAGGGGGCTTGGGTAAGACCATCCCTGAAGCCCACGGTGGCACTAAAGTGGCCCCAAACATGGATCTGGAGGCTTTGCTTTATCATCTGCACCAAATACACAGTGAACCAAGGCTTTTGGGCACAGAAAAGCTGCAGGCAGATGGCCACCACCTCCCTCTGGCCTTGGCTCTGTGTGCCACTGTCCTTATCGAAGGGAACGACGACACATTCCCAGCTGGAGCACAGGCTCTGCTGGCATCCAGCAGCCCAGATGCTTTGCTGAGCTCTTCTCCATCCCTCCTCTCTGCAAGGCTGTGCTGGGAGGATCAGGAGCAGATTTCTCCTGAGATTCCTGGCACTGCTCCTTCCAGCCATGGCCGGTGACTCCAAGAGAAATGACTCTCTTTTATGTTCTGGCACTTCCAGCGCTGGCAGGAGGGAGGACGGAGAAAAACAAACCTGAGGCTCCCAGAAACTCCATAAACAAACAAAGATTTCTTTTCAATATGGTTCTGAAGAGAGCCAGAGATCTGGGGAGCAGGAGGAGGGAGGATTGGCCAATGTTTCTCCCAAACATGGAACAAAACCTCTCCTGCAGATGACTCACCCAGCTTAGACAGCAAAGGGATATAACCGTGAGGGAGAGACCCCTCACAAAGTGCATTGGTGGTTTGCCTTGCCCTGGGGCATTGGGGAGTGCTGGCAGGCAGAGGAAATGCTGCTTCAGCTACAGGAATCATGGAATAGTCTGAGCTGGAAGGGACCCACAAGGATCATCCCAGTCCAACCCCTGGCCCTTTACAGGACACCCCAACAATCCCACCCTGTGCATGAGAGCGTTGTCCAAACCCTCCTGGAGCTCTGGCAGCCTTGAAGCCATGCCCATTCCCTGGGGAGAATGTTCAGTGCCCCAGCACCCTCTGGGGGAAGAACCTTTTCCTAAAATCCAGCCTAAACCACCCTTGACACAGCTCTACGTCATCAAGAAGAATGGACAAGCTTGGGTACGTCGCAGCAGATCAGCCCTGTTATTTTCCATGGTGAGGAGGCACATCCAATATCCCTGGACAAAAAGGAACAGCTTGGACTCATAGGGACGAGTTGCTCCTGAAGAAACCTCTCCTGCTCTCCCCCTACATGCTGAGGTGGTCCAGACAAGAGCTGCTCTTCCCTGAGCACGTTAATGATGTCCCTGAGCCCAGGGGGTGGCGTGAGGAGCATCCCTGCTGCTCCATGTGCCTGCTACACTGAAGCTGTGGGATGGAGAGGAACCACCTCAGCTGTGGGTGAACACTGAGTCTGGGAGGCCGTTCAAGTGCTGGTGAGCTGGGAAAAGTAGCTGAGAGGAGCATCCTCACTGCCCTTATCCAGCCTCCTGCCGCTCTGGAATCACACTCACAGCATTTTTTTCTGGAGAATACAGTTTGATTTTGCCCAGGGTTGTCCTCCTCAGGCAGTGCAGTCTGGTTTTACTCGCAGATTAATCCATGTCACGCTCACAAGCATTGAGCTGGACAAGTCTGTTGAGTACTGATGAGCAGCTGCTGGCCCTAACTCAGCTGATCCTAACCCAGCTGATTTTCTTGGAAATCCAAAATCCTGATTCACTGTCACACACAGCCCAAGGAAGTGTTTTTGTATAACTTAAATACACCTGATTTCTTTTTTTTTCCCCTGAAAATGGTGGTGCCTGATAAAACCAGTTGTTAAAACATGATTTTTTCGTGATGGTGACTTAAATTAAAGGTCAGGCAATCCCAATCTCAAGCACACCAGTTTAGTAAAGCTCTGCCTCCTGGCCAAACTTGCTGTTTGGCTGTGGAGTCACTACTGGACAGATGTGATCTGAAAAAAAGACAGCTGGTCAGATAATAAGAGCTCAGTTCCTAATCCCATCATTAATAGACAAGCAAGTCACAAATGAGTCACTTCTACCTCTCTGGCTCAGTTTCCTTGCTAATAAAAATTAATAATCTTTTCTTTTTCTTCTTTTTATTTTTTTTAATCTATCTGCTTCGCCTGCAGACTGATTAATGAGGTGTTTTTTCTGCTAAAAAAGGGAAAAAGATGCTGGTCCTGGGAACAGCCTTCAGGAGATGCTGCTGAAGAAGTGCACATTGTCAGGGGTGATAGAGCAGAGAGGCCAGAGAGTCAATTCACAACTCTGCAACCTCAGGGCATTGTGCTGCTGGTTCCCACTCATTAATTTTCCCCTTTTGGATTGATTTGATTAAAAAATCCAGGGATTCTTCAGGAAGGCAGCTCTTGCAATGCAATGCAAGCTATTGTATAATAAAGCTGACTCTGTAAGGGCTGTTTTCTCCCATGAAATCACACAACCTACAACTTGCTGCTCCGCTACTCAGGCACTTCCCTGAGGAAATGGATGCATGTATTTGCATATATCCACTTCAGCACTGGCTGCTTTCAGCTCTGGCTGCAGCGCTCAGCTGCCCTTGGAAGCCGTTCACACACACCAGCATGGAGGGAATACCGCGAACTTCCAGGAGAGCTTCGCACGCCCGCCGGGGCCTGCGCTAGGAAGGGAAAGCACCACATGTGCCCAGGCCTTCTGGAGGCCAGGCCGTGCTTTCTGAGCCACAGGCCCGGATCCTGGGACAAATTAACATTTTCCATCCCCAGCTGTCTGTTCTGCCTTGTTGCGACACCTCTTACCTACTTTCGGGCTGACCTTGCGCTGGGCTTGAGTCTGTTCACGAGTCTTTTAGTCATTGTTGAGAACAAGGAGAAAGAAACAAACATCTGGTTAGCAGAGCTGCCAAGTGCACATTCCTTCCTTGTTTTTCAACCTTTCAGTCCCTTTGTTTTCTGCCTGAAATTCCATTTGATAAATGTACAGAGAGCCACAGGGCACTGATTAGACACAACTCCTGTCCTGACCCACGCTCACCAGTGTTGCCTCACTGGAGCAGCCACAGACCCCAAAACAAGAGCAAGGCCCTGGTGGAACCACCCCAACTGTGAATGGGGGGCTAATCCTGCTCCCACTGAGGTCAATGGGAGCTTTGCCACCAATTTCAGTGGGAACAGGATGGGGCTTTACTGTGGTTCCTGCAGTGAATTGGTGCTCAAGCCCATCCCCTGCCAAGCTGTGGCTTTGCCGTTCCTACAGCTCTCATGTGGGTTTTTTTTTTAATTGGAAACAACAACTTTATTGAATTTTGGCCTGCGGTGCTGGCACAGCCTGACCAGTCCAGGTGGGGCTGCTCCACCAGAGGCTCGTGAAATAGCAAACACAAGAGGGGCCACATGACAGCAGCTTTGCCTTCTTTGCCTGGTCTTCTGCCTGGAATTCCATTTGAAAAATGCCACTGGAGAGCCACTGGGCACTGCTGAGATGCAACTCCTGACCCACCACCACGAACTTCAGCGTCCTGCAGCTCTGCACAGCTGTGCTCTCCTGGACCACAACTCCTGAGACCTGCGGGAAGTTGGGTCCATCCTCCCCAGCCGTAGGGACCTCTCCACACCAGGCAAGTTAAGGAAGAGCAGCTGCCTTAGATTCCACCTCCCTACAGAGAGACCTCCCCAGGGGCCGGATCAGACCTTCAGGAGGCTGTACCACCTTCCAGCAGCACCTGTCTTTTGAAGAGCCCTGCTTAGGCAAGACTAAATTTTGATTTGAAACCAGGACCAACAGCCCAAAGGGGAAAAATAGCTTGGAATCCCTTCAGAGAGAAATCCTAGGGAAAAGGTGAGGCCCAAAGAGACCGCTATGTTCTCACTCAACGGGGCGTCTTCGCAAGGCATTGCTCTCGCTGTTGCTTGGAATACCAAGCATCTGAGTCTCTTAAAAGCTTCCCTCTGTTTTTTATTTACGTGTGACTGAGTCTGTGTGCCTGAAAACCAGATTGGAAGATCATTAATCTGAGACAAGAAAATGCCAGACTCATAGAATGCTGTCCCTCCCTGTTGTCAATCCTCGCCGACCCCAACCTACGCAATGACTGACGCTCTGGAGCGGGATCGTACCGGCCTGGAAAGCCTCTCTTTTCCATCAGGGATGCCAAATCTGCGGTGTGGCTCGATGATCCAAGTTGACACCGGCCATGAGAACAATTCCATTTCCTCCCCGCTGGCCACTTCCATAAATGCCAGGTTCTGGGCAACACAATGTTCGGCATTTCCAGCAAACCGCTCCGTGATCTCATTTGCGTCGCCAGATTTATTTATTTTAAAATGCCTTTTTTTTTCCTTTTTTTTCTTGCGGCCATACATTTTAGATTAAAAAATAATAATCATGCAATCTCGCAGGAAATTGGGCTTTCAAAATCGGGACGCAAGGAAGTATGGTCCAGTGGAGATTTGATCAGGCAGATTTTACAGCCCTGCGGCTTGTTGGATACCCTTTTTCATTAAGATTAGTTTCAGTTTCTGGCCCCTGCTCTCCCATCACGAGTCAGTTGTTTTTACCCAGTGCCTTTTCAAGGGAACTACAAACTCAACAGCCAGTTATTAATTTCACTGGTGAATGCACAGTCCTCATCAAGCTTCGATTCTGATTTAAAGTGGTTTCTGAGTGAGGATATTACAGCCCCAAGGAGAGCTATCGGCTGCTCCATTCCTACACGCAGGAGGTCTGAACATTGTCAGTGAAGTTGCTCAGAGAGCTTTCAATCCCCTCTTTCAGAACAAAAAGGAGTTGGGGTGAGCCTGAGAATCTGAATGCAGAAGGACCTTGGCATACTGGATCTGTGCTGACATTTCCAAGCCTAGATGGCAATGCCCTTTTATCAGCTAGAAGGAGGGACAACGCCACTCACTCCTGGAAATGTCACAATATTTGTGTCCAGGAACTTGGAAGAGTGTGGTGGAAACTACTGGGAAGTTGTGCTTTGCGGGTGGAAAATGGTTAAAACTTCCCTCAGCTTCCTGTCAGTTCCATCCATTGAGTCCTACCAGTTCAGAGGGGCTTAACAGCCTCTGCAAACCCGCAAAAAACACCAATAAAATCTTTAATAAAGAAAATGTTTTGGCTTTTGGAAAGCCAATTTGACCAGACCTTCTCCAAAGGAAGGGACTACACTCAAGCCTTGGAAATTCTTCCTCTGTGCTGTACAGATGCCCTCTCACTGACCCATAACTTCATTTAACTCTCCTCAAGAGGAAGAAAGGAATCCCTGCTAAAATTATTAGCTTGCACAAAGAATATTTGCTTTGAGGGGAAGGCCAGCACACGTGCTTGGCTTTCTCAAAGGACTTCCATGACCACAGCACAAACTCTGGGCTCTCACAGCCAGGAGATTCCCTTTTTTCCCCCGAAGGAAACACATATTAGTACCCTGTAACACTCCATGGAGGTGCCCCAGCACACAGACATCCCTTCGTGTTCATGCTTTGGGTTTTGGTGTCCCTTGGCCCCAGATTGCCTTTACTTCAGTAGGCACAAAGCACAGGGTGTTTGGTGGGTAGCAAAGACATCCAACAGCTCCCAACCCCTTTTCCAGCTGCCTGCCCACCCCCAAAAGGAGCATCACAAAGTGGGGGATTCAGTCCTGAAACGCAGCCCAGGGGCTGGAACCCCATGGCAGCCTCAGAACACAACATCTGCCCTCGCCTTCTGAGGGGAAAACCAAACCAGAGCGAGTTTGCGCAACGCGTAATCGAACCCAGTTGTTCTCCAAGGCAGGAGGAAGATGTTCGTGCCGTCCTCCAAACATCCATCCAGGGCTCTGTGTCCCCAGACTCCACCCAGCGTGATTTGTTCAGATCTGGGTCGTGTTTTTTGTGTGTTTCCCCCTCATGGGGGTTTTCTAACCATAAGGGTTGCAAAGAGCACAGGAATATTAAGAGCAGTTGACAGAAGAGCTCTCAGGGGGATGCAGTGCACAGGCCCTCAGGATAATGCACATCTCCTATTGTTATAATTATTAGGACTTTCATTAAAGTGGAGGAGATGAGTTATCCAAGAGGGGAGGAGAGCCTGAAATCATGCATACCTTTTTTATGAGGCCCAATACAGGCTGTGGCCCCAGTCAAAGCTCTCAGACAGCCCAACTCATCAAATCCAGCGGCCGTAGTGGAAGGAGACCCACGAGTTGTTTGATAAAATGCCACACTGTGAGGTATCACAGCCTCGGACACAGCACTTCAAATCTGCTCCCAGTTATGGCCCTTACACAGAGTTGATGCATACCCAGGGTGTGGTGAGGCCCTGGCACAGGGTGCCCAGAGAAGTTGTGGCTGCCCCTGGATCCCTAGCAGTGTCCAAGGCCAGGTCGGACAGGGCTTGGAGCAACCCGGCATGGTGGAAGGTGTCTCTGTCCATGACAGGATGTTGGAACAAGGAGATCTTTAATATCCCTTCCAACACAAACCATTCTAGGATCCTATGGTCTCAGGCCACGTTGAACTTGTTACTCCAGCTCAGAATGTGCTAGAAAGCAGGTGAGTTTTCTTTTTGACCAAGAGCAGATCCAAAGCCCCCTCAGCTCCTCATTTCCCTGCGGCCAGGAGGAAATTCACAGCAATTTTCCCTTGCAAGACAACACTCTGCACCATGACCTCAGTCAGTTCAGATACTCCCCCTCAAACCTGAACACTTTTTAGCTGGTGTATCTGTTGCACTAAATAAACCCCACGGCTGCTGAAACGAGAGCACAAAGCACCCCAAAGCCGCTCTGCTTTGCTCCTGCTGCTGGAATTTGCAGGCATGCCGGAGTGGGAGCAGTGACTCATGCCTGCTGCTGGCACAGCCAGAGGGAGGGGATCTTTNCTTTCATTAAAGTGGAGGAGATGAGTTATCCAAGAGGGGAGGAGAGCCTGAAATCATGCATACCTTTTTTATGAGGCCCAATACAGGCTGTGGCCCCAGTCAAAGCTCTCAGACAGCCCAACTCATCAAATCCAGCGGCCGTAGTGGAAGGAGACCCACGAGTTGTTTGATAAAATGCCACACTGTGAGGTATCACAGCCTCGGACACAGCACTTCAAATCTGCTCCCAGTTATGGCCCTTACACAGAGTTGATGCATACCCAGGGTGTGGTGAGGCCCTGGCACAGGGTGCCCAGAGAAGTTGTGGCTGCCCCTGGATCCCTAGCAGTGTCCAAGGCCAGGTCGGACAGGGCTTGGAGCAACCCGGCATGGTGGAAGGTGTCTCTGTCCATGACAGGATGTTGGAACAAGGAGATCTTTAATATCCCTTCCAACACAAACCATTCTAGGATCCTATGGTCTCAGGCCACGTTGAACTTGTTACTCCAGCTCAGAATGTGCTAGAAAGCAGGTGAGTTTTCTTTTTGACCAAGAGCAGATCCAAAGCCCCCTCAGCTCCTCATTTCCCTGCGGCCAGGAGGAAATTCACAGCAATTTTCCCTTGCAAGACAACACTCTGCACCATGACCTCAGTCAGTTCAGATACTCCCCCTCAAACCTGAACACTTTTTAGCTGGTGTATCTGTTGCACTAAATAAACCCCACGGCTGCTGAAACGAGAGCACAAAGCACCCCAAAGCCGCTCTGCTTTGCTCCTGCTGCTGGAATTTGCAGGCATGCCGGAGTGGGAGCAGTGACTCATGCCTGCTGCTGGCACAGCCAGAGGGAGGGGATCTTTGGCAGCAAGAGGAATCGGGGTAGGCAGCGGGAACATCTGCTGGTGGCTGAAGCAGGCACAGCAAACCCGTAACCTGTCACACTGTGAGGATTCCTCAGACTGCCTCCATGTCCATTCCAAGGAGTGCTGTTTCAGTCTGTCACATCACCCAGCCAGCACGGGGACAAAGTGTTCCTGTTTCCTGCTAGAGCTGCACGGAAGCTGGAATAACCACATTGACTTCCACTGCACCTTCCCATCATAATTCAGACCAAAAATCAGTGGAACCCACAGGTTCCACAAATGCAAGATATTCATTCACACTGTTGTTGTCTCAGGTATCACAAAACCACAGAATCCCAGAACGGTTTGGGTGGGAAGGATGTTAAAGCTCTTCCCATTCCACCCCCTGCCATGGGCAGGGACACCTTCCACTGTCCCAGGCTGCTCCAAGCTCCGTGCAACCTGGCCTTTGACACTTCCAGGGATCCAGGGGCAGCCACAGCTTCTCTGGGCACCCTGTGCCAGGGCCTCACCTCCCTCACAGGGAACAATTCCTTCCCAATATCCCATCTATCCCCGTCCTCTGGCAGTCTGAAGCCACTCTCTCTTGTCCTATCACTAAAAAGTGCCTCTCCAGGCTTCTCACAGCCCCTTTAGGCACTGAGCCTTCTCCCCAGTGCTCTGTGAGCACCACCGCCCCCAAAGCAGCTTCCTCCAGCTTCAAAATGTTCCTCACTCCAGCGTGTTCCTGGCAGCTCCACACACAGAACTCACACACGGGCCACTGGCCTCGAGCAAGACACGGTGTCACCTCCAGGGCTGTGTCCATCCCACATTCTTCAGCTCTGGGGTGAAACCCCTCGGAATTGGCAACCACGGAGAGAAGAAACATATTAATCTTCCTGATCCATCTTCCTCTAATCCGCCAAGGAGTGTCCCACAACTTGTGACTGATGGCTTCTTACCCAGTCCTCCCAGAACACATTAATCACTTTAAGACACATTTAAGCTTTCTAGTGAAGAACAAACCACAGCTGTTAAGAAGAAGCAAATGCTGGGCTCACTTTTGTGGGCACGTCATGCTGCCCAGTGGGGGAACTGCCTGTTCTGATGCATATAATGGACATTAATTAGCGCAAACAGAAGGTCTGTCATGACATTTATTTATGACTAATTTAAGATTTTTGTTGTTTGATGCATTTGAGACAGGATGCACTCAGTGAAAGCTCTGCTGAAGTGAGTTGGTAACTTGAATTTCCCCAAAATATTACCTCCACATTCCTTATCTTCACCTGCCTCAGCTGTCTACAGCAGATTTGGCCATGGACTGTAGAGATACCTGTGCTTGCCTTAGCAAAGGTGAGGTTGTGACTACATGACCCAAGGAAAGGGAATGCCAGGAGGACTCGGGCACAGGACCTGTGTGAGAAAGTTATAGGGTGAAAAATTATAGGGAGCCAAACTAAGCCCTTCAGCCAAGTAAAATCCAAAGAGGAAGCCAGAACACGGGGACAGACTGTGGAGTCACAGGCACCAGCAGAAACAAGGGAAAAACCACTTTGAGTATTAGGAAATGTCTTCAGTTAGTAAGGATAGGAAAGAACTCTTTGAGGCTTCCTATATTTGTCAGCTAAAATCAGCATAATGATTTCTTCCCATTCTGCCCCCCAGACCTTCTCTACCACCTGTGGGCTCTGCACAAACACATCCTTCTGCAGAAAAAAGCCCCAAACAACTGCCCTAAAGGTCAAAGTGGTTAGAGAAGTATAAGTCCTTGCACATGTGGAGGAGGTAGTTCTGCCATGCTCCTCTTAGAACCTGTTCATCACCCATTTTTTGCCCCCTGAAAATCACGGTGCAAAGGGGGCAAATGAACCTGGCCACAGAGTGTCTGCAGCTTCCCATCAGGATTCCCAAGGAAGGCTCGTGCTTGGTCACGCAGAGGTCACATGAAGAGCCAGGTTTTCCATTTCTGCCTGTTCATGTGTGCAAGGATGTGGGGAAGTTTATTCTCTTCATTTGTGGGTTTCGCTGGTATTTCCCCCAGAAAGGACAATGCTTTGGAGGCTGGGTATGTTCCTTAAGAACTGGGGGTGATTGCAGAGTGCAATTACATTATTAGCCCAAATAAAGCATGACATGTCCTGCTACAGCACATCTAGAAGGAATTTTTACATCGTTCTTAAGACTCCAGAGCCACTTCAGCCCAGTGCAGGCAGCCAGTCGCTCTGGAATACCAGCTGCTCAGAAGAACAAAGACTAGTTAAAAGAATGAAGTGTTTAAATCCTCATTTTTTTTCCCCCCAAGAAGTGACTTTCCTTTGTCTTGCTTCGCTGCTTTTCAGTGAGCTGAGCAGATTAAGTTACTGCACCATGAGCAACAGCTGAGTTACGATCACGAACATGCCTTTCTTTGGTGAACTTGTCGAGAAAATGAATTCCATTTCTCCACATACCTGAGGAGCAAAAGCACTTGTGGAGAGGAATCTCTCCCACAGGGAACTCTTGTGTACTTTGCAGTAGTGTTTTATTAAGAGCTGGAGAGTTCAAGGGTCTCACAAATGTAAGTTTTCAATTAGCTTTCCATTGTGTCCCAAACAGTCTCTAAATACTCAACTAAACTTTAATCCAATCATTTGATTTGACTCCAAGCATGATTTATCTTTTAATCATCATCTGCTCAATGAGGGGGGAAAAGAAAGCAAACTTGTTCTTGGCCCATCATGACTCATACATGATTTTACTGCCATCACAGTTGTGTTTTCCTTTTGGCTGATGTCTTGGCAAGTGCAAGCACTGCCTTTGGCTTTCTATTTAGGTATGATCTTTCCTGCTCATTTCCCCACCTCCCAAAATGCTGAACAGCACTGGATGTTTGTCCTTTATACTTTTTCCCACCGAGGCATGTGATTTTTTTTTTATTTTATTGAATTTTTTTTTGTCATCTCTCGACGTTGCATTAATCAGAAGTGTCTGCTATTTGACCCACACTCAAAAACACAAATCATGCCTTGAAAAGGGGCTCACTCTTTTAAACAAACAGCACTTTCCTGGAAGGTCAGATCACACAGAGAGCGCTACACTAAGACGCAAAGCAGCCAGGACCTTCTGGGCACTTACCAAGAGCTCAGCTCTGGAGCTGGGGCGAGCCTGGTGGGATTTAATCCTTCCTCCACATGCTGGTGGTGCCTCAGTTTCTCCATCTGGGAATGAGATTTAAAATATTATTCTCCGTTTCAGGGGTTCTCCCTAAGATCAGGATGTCCTGTGACCCCTCTGGGCCAGTGACACCAGTCCATGGCCCTCTCACCAGCAATACCCCAGCCACGCTCAGTGCATCTCTCCAGCAAAAATGAGGACTGCAATGGAGCCAAGCTTTGCCCAGGAGTGCCAGGAGCTGCTGAGCCTTTGAGGTCTGGAAGTATTGCACAACATTTCCCTGTGCTCTGTTATTCCTGTCAGTGGCTCGTGGAGCTCGCAGCTCCAGTTTCCAAAAGCTGCTCTCATCACAGCTCACCCAGAACTCCCCAGAGGACATGGGTTCCTCCAGAGATTTCCCATATAAGCCTTCCTCTGAAAATCCTTGAAGACTGACTCAAATGTCAGTGCCAGACTAATAGTTTTTGATGGTTGTCTCCGAGTGCCAAGTTTTGAAGCAGAAGATTGCATGAAAAGCTCAGGTTTCTTTTTCTTTCTTCCCTCTTTTTGTTTGGTGGGAAAACCAGAGCACATAACCCTAAAGACAAGCAGCCTTCCCCAAATGCACTCAGGTGGAAAAGAGAGGAAGCTTTTTCAAGCTAATGTCATCACCTAATCGACCAGTTCTGCTCGGCATTAAAAGATACTTCTCCACGAATTTCACAGGAGCAGCCATACCGTGCCTGGCCAGGAACTCCACACTCTCCCAGCACTGGATGCTCACAGAAAGAACACAGGGATCTGCTGATAATTTCCCTGGCATATTCCTTCAGCCTCCACCAACCAATTCAGGGATTTCTGGAGCTTCATGCTGTGGTTGCAACTATTTATCATGGAGAAGTGAGGTTGGCCTCTTTTCCAAGGGAAATATCAATAGGACAAGGGAAAACGCCCTCGAGTCATGGCAGGGGAGGTTCAGGTTGCATAGGAGGAAAACTTTCTTCACTGAAGGAGTGGCCAAGCATTGGAACAGGCTGCCCAGGGAAGTGGTGGAGTTACCATCCATGGAAGTGTTCAGAAAACAGGGAAACGTGGCACTTTGTGATATGGTTTAGTGGACAGGGGGTGTTCAGCCAAAGGTTGGACTTGATAATCTCGGAGGGCTTTTCCAACCTTTAAGATTCCCTGACTGTCTTTGAAATGTCAGGGCTTCTTTCCATGTGGATAACCCCAGCCAGCAAAGGAGGCATGCACAGGGGAGGAGAAAGAATCAGGCATTAGCAGGCACTCCCACGCCCAAAACCTTAGTAAATAAACGTACTTAGGTCCTTTTGAAGAAAGACAGGAGAAAAGTGCCTGCCACATCTCCAGATCCTTTGGTGGTTGTCCTCAAGGCTCTGGTTCCCCCCTCATGGCTGTGACACGTGTCTGTCAGAGAGCGCTGGCTCCTCTTTGATCCAGCAGTGACCTGCCAGCTAGAAAAAGGAGAAAACACTGAAAATACAGTGGGATCATCATCCCTGAGCATCCCAGGATGTGGGTCACCCCAAACTTCCCAGGCAGGGCATGCTGGCATGGGGTCCAACTCCAGAGTGGTGTCCTCACCAACTATACTCAATAAATAGCCCATCCAAGTGGCCCCAAAATTGCTTTAAGACAGAATCTTTGCATTTTCCATAGGGTACAGCAGGAGCCTCACAGTCCTCCAGCTGCCCCCATCTGCTCCTTTCTTTGTCCAGATTTGGGATGAGATTTTCTCTTCCAGACTAGTTTGTCATCATGGCTGCCACCCGAGCTCGTTCCCAGATTTCTGATTTTTGTCTCCATTTTGAAAAGACTTTTCTGCAACGCAAAAAAAAAAAATCCCAAAGCAACCCAGCCCTCCCCTCTGTGCCCAGCACAGCATCACCATAACCCGGTGTGACAGCTCTCCATGAGAAACAGGCTTGGGGTGTGCTCCATCCTGCCACCGCGCCCACGGAGCCAAACAAGGCATGGAATCGCATGCAAAGCACTTCCAAGGTAGCTGGAAAAAGCCAGGAAGAGCCACCTTCCAGATGGAGAGTGGGGCTGAGGCCTCTCACGCAGGCAGGGAGCTTTTCCCAAGCTGTCGCTCCAGGTTTTTGGTGGGAACATGTGCTGGCTTCCCATAAAGTGGCAGCAGCTGTCAGTCAAGCAGCCACCACTCTGTAAAGCTGCCCTGGGGACTCTGCTTGCAAAGCCAGGGTCTCCAGGCAGGTTTATGAGGTGCCACCTGCGGGATTTACAATTCCCAGGGACGGCCGTGCAGGTGCAGCCAAGCAGGGATGGGGGAGCTGGAGAATGGGTCCCAGCCCAGCCACAGCCTGGGCTTCAGGCTCTGCTCTCTGGGTGCACAGCAGGAGCCTCGGGCTCCGAAATCCCGTAGAAGTGGCACATTAGTGGGAAAGATCACGAGATTTGTGGCAGGGCTGCAAGCTGGAGCTTGCACAGGTCTGTGTCTCAGCCTTTTGGCTGTTCCCAGCCATGTCTCCTCCTCATCGGCTCTCTCCTTAGGGAAAGGAGGAAGACTAAGGAAAAAAGCCCTGGAACAGGTATGGGAGACAGTGGGTTGGGGTTTTTTTCCCTGTAACTTTATTTTTCATTAAGTAATGATGACAAAACCCACAGGTATTCAGGATTTCTTGTACCCAGAGAAAGGGCTCCAGGGACAGGTAACCCACCTCCATAAAAACTGTACAAGCACCTTGCAGAAAACATATTTTCTACAGTGGTTTCGCAGAGGCAACCCAAAGCTTCTGAGAGGGAGGTACCTAAAGTCACCCCTCAGAGATATCCAAATAAACCCACTAAGAACAGCACCAAATGTCACATGAATGACAAATTTTCTTCTCCCCAGAGATATTTCTCACTGGATGTGGAGACAAGGTTACTCATGGGAATTGTTTGCAATCCCAGGCTTACGTTAACCTTGCTGGGGGGATGTTTCAGATGGTTCAAGAATTACAGGATCATGGAATGGTTTGGGTTGGAAGGGATCTGAAAGCCCATCTCATTCCCACTCCCTGCCATGGGCAGGGACACCTTCCATTATCCCAGGTGGCTCCAAGGCTCATCCAGCCTGGCCCTGGACACTTCCAGGCATGGGGCAGCCACAGCTTCTGTGGGCAAGCAGCTTTGCCAAGGCCATTCCACAAGGAACACCACTTCCCTCCCGGAGCTCCATGAGCACTTCCACTCCCCTTGAGATCAAAGCATAGGCTGATGTCTCCCAAAAAATGGCCATCCCCTCATAGAAGCAGTCACAGAGCAGTGACTTGGATAAGGAATCACTTGGCAGCAGGAGCCCAGAAGTCATCCCCCGACTCGTAAAAGGCTCTGGGAGAAAGGGGAAACCACCAGTGAGGGTTTTTATGAGAGAAAATACCTTCCTTCTCCTGGAGACTGGGATTAATTTTCTGCAGCTCTGCAAATGCCCCGCAGAAAGGTTAAAGGAACTGTGTTCACTTTTAAACACCAAAGGCATTTAAAGCAGAGACTACCTTGACTAGTTTATACTAAATTTGAAATAAATCAAAGTTATATTAACAACCACTCACCAGTGTCTTCCTCCTCATTCTCTGACATCTGAGGTTTCTACCCTGCAAATAATAAAGGTCCTGTTACCTTCTTCACTTAAATCAACATCCTGCAGAGTTTCACTTCACAATTCCTGGAGCATCCCAGAAATAGCCACTAGCCCTTTGAAATCCTCTTGCCCTGGAAATCCTTGCTCTGCTTCTCATTATGCCCTTGCATTTGCAATCGTTTTAGGTTCAAGAGCAGCACATTCCATTGTTAAATGATAATACCTGCACTTTTCTTGCCCCCAGCTCTTCTCAAACCATGTGCCCAGTGATTCAGGCTCCCAGTCCACCCTCTGGCTGGGATCTCCACCAGCCAGTTCCTGGAGATGCCTCTGCAGCTGCATTTTGGCAGTGCCTTCACTCACACGTGCTGAGGGAGCCACACCACCACGAGCTGCACCGTCCCACCTGGATAAAGCATTCCCCAGGATTTTTTGGCGTCTTTCATCTGCTCTTCCCTGCTCATCTGGGCCCCAAGTCCCAGCTCTGAGGATGAGCTGCACAGTGTAACATTGGATTAGCAGCTATGACATGATGGACTTGTGCTTTGGAGTCATCTCACTTGAAAGTGAAGCATCTGGTCCTTTCTCCATCTGTTCTTTGTCGAGGCCAAGGGCTGACTCCCTTTATTAAGCAATTAAAGATGATGGAAATGTATTCAAGCTAAATTACCAGCAAAAAAAAAAAAAAAAAGGCAGAAAATATTAATAATAATTATCAGTTCTGTCATTGGGAAGGTTCCCCAAGCTGAGTCTGAAATCAGGCAAATGGGACAAGAAGGGGAGAGAAAAATCTACTTCCAAAATAACCTCAGGTGACCCATTTATCTTTGAGATCCAGGTACAGGGTAACAGCTTCCAGCTCCTAAGGCACTGGAAAGAAAAAAAACCTGCAGTGGAAATATTCCCTGAAAGCAGGTTTGTACCCAAAATTCCATAAAATCACAGAGTTTGCTGTGTGTGGACTTGTGTAGATGGCAGAGGAAGGGGGACAAGGTTGAGGAAGGCATTCCCAGCATGAATATTAACATTTTTAAAGGCCGACATGAATACCCAGATCTGGAAAATCCAAACCCAAACAACGACGGCTCCGTTGCCTGCCCCAGACATAAACCCAGGGCAGAGTTTCTGACTCGGGAATTTGCTTTCATCAGACCCTACTGATTAAAAGTGACCAGCAGTCAAATGTTACGTCTGTGTCCCACTGGAGCTGACGGGTTTGGGAGAAAACAACAGCTGAGCAGCTCTTGAAATTGTAACAAGGCATCGTAAGCAACAGCACCCCTGCTCAGGGTGGCACCCCTGCTCCCTCAATCCCTTTGGGACATTCCTTCACCAACAACTTCCAGACAGGTGAAAAATTAGCCCAATTATCTGCACATTCCCTCCCTCTCTGATGAGCAGAGCTGCAGAAACCCTGGCAGTGCAGCAGGTCTGGAGCTGTGGTGAGGGCTGCTCCTGTGAGGGTTGGGAACCTCGTCGTCTCTCTGGAGACCTGACCTCTTTCACAGCCGGCTTTCCAAGGGGAAACCTTTTCTTATTTTCTCTTTCTTCCCCTCCCCTTCCCCCTCCTGCTTTGTCCAGAGTCTCTCCAAGAGAGCCAAATTCCCCTTGAACATGCTAAAAGTAGGCTTGCTGGAACATCTGCTCGGCATCTGTGGAGCCAGACATATCCCCAGGCCACACTATTAGTGGTGATGGATCTGGGAGGGAACGTGGAGAAGCATCTGCTCGGAGAGAGGAACCCAGCACACAAAACTCACCGAGTTATCTGCTGAGCCTCCTGGTCTCTGCCCCTCGTTCCCAGTAGACAACTGTCTCCTCCACAGCACTTTCCGGGAGCAGAGCTGCTGTTCTCTTCCCAGTTCGGTGTTTTCAAACATCTCCTGCTTGTGCCAAATGAGCACCACCAAGTGCTCAGCTCCACAGTGACTGGGGAGCTGGAGAAGCGTCTAGAAGGGAACCTGGAGTGAGTGGTTTCTTATAGGAGCATTGCTTGGACACTGGGAAATACAGCTGGGATGACGGCTGGACTTGATGAACTCAAAGGTCTTTTCCAGCCTTAATGACTTCGAAGAAACCATTGCAGAATGAACTCCGCATTGATAACTCCGAGTTCAAGCCTCAGCTCTGCCACATCTGACTGTGGCTATTCCTGCATCCATCCCCTCCTGCCCTGCTCCTTGCTGGGATTCAGCTGGAGCAGAAGCTGTCAGGCACTGGGAACTTTCACTACACCAAAATCCTGTTCTTTGGCTCACTGGCATCAGAGCAAATTATCTACTTCTTACAAAACCAGCACAAAATTCACGCCCTGAGCTGACCAGCGGAAGCGAGACAAACTCTAATTATTTAACAGCTGTTTGTCCTCCATTGTCCAACCTTAACGATTCTGCGATTGTCACACTCGGCATTTTCCTTTCTCACGCAGATTTACAGTCTATGGATTTCCTGTTTAATTTGCACAACAAGGAGAACAAAGGCAGTCCGAATGTTTCCTAAACTGTCAGCTTCTCACAGCTACTCTGCAAAAACCTCTCCTGCAGCCTGTTCTGCTGCCTTAAGCTTCCTGGGACAGGTAGAATTGCCACAAGGGAAAATGCCAGGTTGCTAGGAAGAGACCATAATAAGGCCTGTGCCCTATCCTAAAGTCAACCCCTCTGCACTCTTAGATGGAGAACCAGAGAATCCTTTGGGATCCATGGAAAATGCAGGTCGTTTTCTGCTCTCTGGCTCTTTACCTGAAGCTGCTGAGCTTTGTCCCATCAGGAATCTGCATGTGGCTCACAAACTTCACAGATGTCTCTCGAAACTTCACCACACAGCAGCAGGACGGGAGTCTGTGCACAGAGTCAAGCACGTGATTAAGTACCTTTATAAAAGTTCTTTATGACATGTTTCAGGAAAAGCATTTAGGCTTCCTCTAACTTTAAACATGATTCCTTTCCATTCACTCAAGGCCTTAAAAATATGACTGAAACTATTTCTGAATTAATTTAGACATTGGCTGAAGCATTGTGGAAATAGAAGAGAATGAAGCACACACTCTACATTATGTACACCTTCCACCCCATCCTTGTGATACTGGATACCTCCCAGTTTCCAGCTCTTCCACCAGCTCCACCACTCCAGGACTGCACCCAGTGTGGTTTTACAGCTGCTGTTGTTTCCTGGTGTGAAACAGAGCAGGGAATGTCCATGGAGCAAACGTGTGACTCAGGTGTAAATGGGAAACGCAGCAACCAAAGGAGGTGGTGTTGGCTCACTTAGTGAGGTACCAGTGTGTCCCAATTTTCCACAGCCAGCGCATCCAACACCTTCCCTCTCCAGAGGAGCAGAAGATGCCTCTGGCTTGTGCTGTCACAGAACCATGTGTTTGTGACAGCAATATAATAGGATTTTGTTTGCCGGGCCACGGGAGACTGGGGCTATTAACACTTCACCAAAAAGATAAAGGACTGTTTTGTTCCTTCCTCCAACCACTCCTCACCAAACAAAATCCCTCTGTGAACCTCCTCTAAGCAGCAAGTGGAGAGACTGGACTTGTGGAAGGGCTCAATAACTGCTTCAGTGGATTTTCCAGGAGAAAGTCAATAGGAATCTCATTCTGCCTTGGATTCATTCATAATGTTTTGTAGTGGACGGCTAATAAAAAGGGAGGCACGTGTACTAATTAGTTTTGAGAGGAGAAGAGGAGCCATGAAGTATTTCCTGCTGAGAAGACATGAAGTATTTAAATCCCAAGTCGCACTTGGATTTGCAACCGTGGAAAATTTTCCCATAATCTTCCTCAAGGACACAACCAGAACTCCCTGCCCGCGTTTGAAATTAGAATCCCATATTCTTGATAAACCAGTTTAACCTGAAGCTGTCAGAATTCCTTGAGCTTGGTGGGCCAGGGCATGGAGGAACTTTGCTACGACTTCGAGCGGGGAGACCCCACTCCGGAATGTCTCCTCTGGGAGCCGGCAGATCCCGATATCCAGCTGGAGAACTTCCTCCTGGAGTGCCTGGCAGAGCCCTCCTGGCCGGGGCCAGGGGATGCTGAGCTGGACAAGTCCCCCGTCCCAACAGGGCCCCCTGGGAGGCCCCGGCAGCGCCGCGCCGCCAACCTCCGCGAGCGCAGGAGGATGCTCAGCATCAACTCGGCCTTCGATGAGCTGCGCTGCCGCGTGCCCACCTTCCCCTACGAGAAGCGCCTGTCCAAGATCGACACGCTGCGCCTGGCCATCGCCTACATCGCCCTCCTCGGGGACATCCTCCTGTCCGGCTCTGACCCCAAAGCCTACGTGGAGCAGTGCCTGAGGAGCGGCCTGCAAAGCCTCCAGCGAGCGGCCTGGAATACGAGCGGTGAGCGAGGGGTGGGCGGTGTTTGGGGGAGCAGAGCAGTGCTTGGGCATGCACCGGGCAAGTTTCCTTGGGCAGCTACGTGTCACATCCAAATAGCTCTGGAGCAGCACAGAAATGACCTTCAGAAAGAGGAAATCCCAATTAAAGATGCAGCAGAAAATCATAATTCACCCTCTTCCCTAACTTTCATTTTAGGAAGATCTTTTTTTAAAAAATTGAGTAAATAACCCACCCCCCCAAAGCAACTTGCTAAGGGAATGGCTCCTTCTAGAAAGATGAAAGATTTTTATTCTCAGAATCTATTTTTAGACTTTTTTGCTTCATTCTGTGCAAAATTGCTCTTTTCTGATGGAGCCTGTAGAGATTTTCTATGTTTTCTTCAGAAGTTTTCTTTAGCTTGTGCTTGGCTGAGAAAAACACCTGGTTTTGGACACAAACAGCATGTAATTTCTTAAAATACAGATATTCCAGTAACCCAGAGTTTCTCAGAGGTTATGGTTCAACACATGAACCAGGATACACGAGACAGAGCATTCAAATTTCAAGCTATTTTCAAAATATGGGGAAGTAAATGCCTATTTGCAATTTATAATCTTATATAATTATATCTATTTTAAAGCAAAGGGTTGTTATTCTGTTTTCTGTTTTGTTTGTACTTAATCCCTGACTTAGGTGGGATGAATTTAGGCCTTTCTTCCTCCAGAATAGATTTTTCATCAAGCCACTGTGTGGTGAAGATGGGAAATTGCCCAAAATGCCCAACACGGGGCCTCAGCCTCAGAAAGCAACAGGTTTTGTGCGCCTTACAGCAGGGAGGAGCAGGGGACGGTTCAGTGTTTCATGGTACTTTGCATTTTAAGTTAATTAATCCCCTTTCCAACTCTGTTCCTTTGCTGTAGAAGTTCCTTTGGATCTTGGAAAGGGGCCTTCAAAACGAGCCTTCAAAAAGTACAGCACAAGTAAGGAAAGAGAAAAGTCAGTCAATAAAAATATTCCTCTTTCGTATTACAGGGAAGTGCCAGAGGGAGAGAGTCTTCAGGGGAAAAGCAATCAGTTTACTTGAAAGGGAAAGTTAATTGAGTTTTTTACTGAGTTTTTGCTCCTTTCCTATTAATTTCCATTATCTGGATGACTGGGAAAATGACTCTTGATATACCACTGCTCATAACTCCCTTGATTACAGAAAAAAATTCTATTTTAGTGGCCGGATTCCCCCATTTTTAACTTATTTTAAACAAGACAAGTGGTTCTCATTGGGATCACCGCCTTTTGCCAGGCTTCCAGCCCTGAAGAGCTCCACTTGGAAAGATCCAAGCGAACGAGGCTCCCCTTCTGGAGAGGCTGGATAGCTGACTTGTTGAAAGTTAATTTAAATGTTTAAATGACCGTGTTTTCCTCTCTCCCTCGTGCAGATCTGACAGCCCGCCTGTCCTGGGTGAAGTGGGATTAAGGAAAGGCCTTTTACGGCGGCAAAACCTGAGGCCTGGAGTGCTGGGTACCAGCTGCTCAATTCCCAGCACTGCAAGGGAGAACACAGCACTAACGACCTTGCTCATTGTCCCAGAACACTTTCTCTCCACATCTCCAGCACCCAGCCCCTTTCACTGTTGACTCATCATCATTTAGGGCCTTCTGCTTCTCTTTCTCCCGGTTTCTCACTGCTGATAGACCTGCTCTCACTTGGAAATAACAAAACGTTAAAAAACAATCACAGCCCCAACATTTTCTCTTCCACTGGATGAGGATTATGTCCAAATTCCACGTCCAGCACGTGAGAAACGAGATCATGAGAGAATAACTAAGCAACACCTGTGGAAATCCACTGCTTGGCTTAAGATGCCCAGGGTGATGGTTGCAAAAGTCACCAATGATTCAGAGCACAGACACCATGAAATTCCAGGAGCTGAGACATGGCTCTGTAGATACCCAAAATTTCTCAAGTCTTCACAGAATCCCAGAAAGGTTTGGGTGGGAAGGGACCTTAAATCTAATCCAGTCCCACCCCCCTGCCATGGGCAGGGACACCTTCCACTATCCCAGGGTGCTCCAAGCCCCAATGTCCAACCTCGCCTTGGACACTGCCAGGGATCCAGGGGCAGCCACAGCTGCTCTGGGCACCCTGTGCCAGGGCCTGCCCACCCTCAATCTGAAACCATTCTGCCTTAATGTTCTTTATGGCGGCATTTTGTAGCAGGAAGGATGTTTGGGCTAAAGAAAAGGAAATGTATTTATTATTTATCATTCTCGTCAGTTCATCTCACAACTCCCATCTCTACGAAGCAAAAACATGTCAGGGACAGAGCTTTTGCTCTGGTTGATTGTTTTGGGGAAAGTGAAGGTGAAGAGGGGCCTTAGAGGGGGAAGCTGTGGAGAATCATTTTACCTTTTCAATTTTTCTGTTGAAACAAAAAGGGAAATTTCATATTGAATTCAACAATGTATTTCAGTCAATTTAGAATAAAACATTCAATCTCAAATTTTGACTCTTTGCTTTCTCACCCACTTAAGACATTTGGATGAATTTTTACAGGAAAAACCTTTAAAAGGTGAAAATCTTAAAAAAAAACCACCTGAAAATTGCATTTTTCTACTTTTACCTGCATTTCTACTCTGGAAATGCTGGTCCTCCATGTCACCAAAGTGTCACAGATTAACACAAACGGGTGGGCAGGGATGCCTTGGAGCTTGGTCCAGGATGCCCAAGTGCATCCTAAAGGACATGGAACCATCCAGCCCCTCAGCCCCAAGCTCTGCAGCACCCCTGGAGCAGCTGTCACATCGTCACCTTCCTGGTGAGGTGAGGGCTCAGTGGGACCAGAGCCAGGGCTGAGAGCTCCACACCCATCTCAGTGGTCCAAATAGTGCCCAAATAATCCCAGTAGGGCTTTCCATGGGTTTTCATCAGGATCTTTATTTCTCCAAAGTCCTGCTGATGGCAACAGGGATTTGGGATTCATCACTCCAAGCTGCTCCCAGCCAGAGCCCTCGGGTCACACCCCACAATCATCAGGGTACAGAAAATGCCTCTCCAGGGTTGTCTTGGCTGGTGGGGGAATCACCTCCAACCAGGGCTATAAAGTCCTTCACCCCAAGCTAATTTTGGGCACCCAGAATCCCTCTCTCCATAAATCCCCACTTCAAAGATTTGAATGTCTGCCTTGCTTTTCTCTACCCTGCAGCAGAGCTTTGTGCTGGACACGGGACAATAATGACACATCCCGAAACAAAGATTTGCTGCAGGCACCTGGTCACAAGCAGAAATCTCTTCCTTTGCCTTTTGCTCTAGCCTAGAAATCCTGGATGCCGGCTTTGGGAGCAAGCTGGGTGTGTGCAGTAGCAGCAGGAAAGCACATCCATAGGAAGGTGATTTTGGGGCATTTCCCAGCTTCAGACATTTTGCTTTTTTGGATGGACAACAAACCTGGAGATGCCACTGGTATCAAAAGCATTGCAATGACAGAGCAGGAAGAGTTTGCCTGGGACAGAGCTTTTCCTCCAGCTGAGGGAAGAAGATAAAGATGAGGGAGGAAGATAAAGCTGAAGGGAGGAAGATAAAGCTGAAGTCCTGAGATGCAAACGCCCATCACTGGTGCTCCATGCTCAAACAGCGATGCCAGGACAGGCAGAAATATCCGCTGAGCTTCCCGCAGCCCAGTTCCACCAGCACTGCCATGGAATTCCTACTGGATTTGCCAGCTGGGCTGGGCTCTGCAGGCTGGCAAGCTCTGCCTGCTGTGGGGTCACTGCCACCTGTCCCTGCTGCTGTCAAGGAATCGTCACACAAGGCAGGACTTTGAGGGACTCAAAGCTGGAATTTGATGATGACTCCGAGCTTGGAGGAACTGCAGCAGGATATGTAAGGACTGGGGCTTGGGTTGGAGTCAAAACCAGGAATAAAATGTTCCTTTTGGGAGCTGAAACCCTCATTTTGGGCTCTTGAATCAATGAGTTGGAGTCAATACATTTATTGCCACCACTAGAACTGATGAAGCTGTTTCTCCCGATTGACACCGGTGTCATTCCACCACCTTCAGCTTGATTTCTGCTGATTGATGCTGCCTGGAGGGGACAGTCCACCTCTGCCTGCCCTCCCCAGGCTACCTGGAGTCTGCCAGGCCCTTCCAGCTGACACTCCAGCCAAAGCTGCTAAAGCTAAGGACGCTTTGTGGGTGGCGTGTTGTTAAATCATTTGGAGGCAACTGGCTGCTGAAATGGTGAATGTGTCACAGAGTCAGGTCAGCCTCTGATGGTCCCATTAACTTCATGTAAATAAAAGCAAATCAAGAGGGCAATCATTCTCTCTGGCTGAGGGAAGCCAAGCTGATGCTGTGGCTCCCTTCCTGCTAAATTGAGCAAAAGCAAACTGGCTCTTCAGGGATTTTTTCCAGGAAAGCCATTCCTGAATAGCTCCAGGGCTGGGCGCACATTTGTTCTTAAACAACCCTGCCTTTTTCTGACTGAACTTCAGCTCCTGGACGTGGACTACGAGGCAGAAAGATGAGGGGGAAATTGTCTCTGTGCAGGACATTTGCACTCCATGCCAAGCCAGGGCAACTGCTGAGTGTGGATTTTGTAGACATGCTCCATGGCCACCCCTCCTCTCCCCTGCCAGCTCAGGCTCATTCCCTGGGTCACAGCTGATTTGTGCTCTGCTGCCAACAGGCTTGGCTGGCAGCACAGTGAGATTCTCTGGCAGAGAACTGANCACAGTCAGGTCAGCCTCTGATGGTCCCATTAACTTCATGTAAATAAAAGCAAATCAAGAGGGCAATCATTCTCTCTGGCTGAGGGAAGCCAAGCTGATGCTGTGGCTCCCTTCCTGCTAAATTGAGCAAAAGCAAACTGGCTCTTCAGGGATTTTTTTCCAGGAAAGCCATTCCTGAATAGCTCCAGGGCTGGGCGCACATTTGTTCTTAAACAACCCTGCCTTTTTCTGACTGAACTTCAGCTCCTGGACGTGGACTACGAGGCAGAAAGATGAGGGGGAAATTGTCTCTGTGCAGGACATTTGCACTCCATGCCAAGCCAGGGCAACTGCTGAGTGTGGATTTTGTAGACATGCTCCATGGCCACCCCTCCTCTCCCCTGCCAGCTCAGGCTCATTCCCTGGGTCACAGCTGATTTGTGCTCTGCTGCCAACAGGCTTGGCTGGCAGCACAGTGAGATTCTCTGGCAGAGAACTGATAGGTCCCTTCATTTTTCTGTTTCTTCACCTCACGTCCTGAACCCTGACATTTTATTCCAGGATTAAGTTACACAAATCCTATGATGTACACACACAGCTTGGTTGTACAGTAGCCCATACACCCTTGCACAGATCAAGACTCCATGATGACTTCGTGAAGACCTATCCAAGGCTCCTCAGTCCACCAGCACATTCCTAAAGAGGGAATCCCAGTGACCAGCCTGGTTCGAGGGTCAGGCTCCACCTTCCTGGTCTCCCTCAGCAGCACAGCACAGATCAGCTCTGCTTTTCCCCGTCACCTCACAAAGCAGCAGGATGCTCTCACCAGGAATCCCACGGCCCAGCCTCCCATGGAAGGGTGCCAGGAGGTGCTGAGCAGTGGTGCTCCAGCCCCTGAGGAGCAGCTCAGGGGCCCGAGAGCAGCAGGAGAATTGCTCATTCCAAACACAGCCCCTGCTTCCAGCCCACCGCTCCCCTTGCCAAGAGAAGTGAGAATTACTTGTTACACCTTCCTTCTTCCAAAAGTAAACTGCTGACCCTTTCTGGAACAATGCTCTGTGCTTCTCCAACAACATGGAAGCCCTGGAACAAAAGGAATCACATCCCCTCTGTGAGCAGTTCTTTTGAGAAGGTGTTGGTAGTTTCAAGGACAATTTGGGGGTGAAAGGATGATTTGGTTTTCTAATTTCTTTTTTGGCCACAGGCACAACAGCAAGTTTTCATTCCTGAGCCACCTGGGGTAGTGGAAGGTGTGCCTGCCTATCGCAGGGAGTTTGGGGGGGAAGGGACCTTAAAGCCCATCCCATCCCACTCCCTGCCATGGGCAGGGACACCTTCCACTGTCCCAGAGTGCTCCAAGCCCCATCCAGCCTGGCCTTGGACACTACCAGGGATCCAGGGGCAGCCACAGCTTCTCTGGGCACCCTGTGCCAGGGCCTCACCTCCCTCACAGGGAAGGGATGGAATGGGAATACTTGGGAACATTGCAGCTCCCACGTATTCTTTCCTCCATTTCCTTCCTGTTGCAAAGAAGAATGAAGTCTCTCTGTACCTCTCATGCCCAAAATCCCTCACCTGGAGAGTGCTACCACCATGGTGTGCCCTCAGGTGGGATGGCTGGGACTTCATCACAACCTTCATCCACCTTCAAATCCAGTGATGGATTTTGGGCAGGATTTCCTGGGCTGTGGGCCATGCTCTCCACGGGCACGGGATAGGTCCCAGGAAGCTCGCCCAGGGAATCAATCAGCAGGAGGAGCTTACAGCAGCCTGAGGGTTGCTGTCCCGTGGCAGAAGAGGTTTGCTCCTGGGTCAGACCCGGGAGGGAAGCAATGAACCCGTTCCCTGCGTGGATCTGGCCATCCCTGTGCTCAAAGCTGCACCCCGGAGCAGGACAGCCCCCTTGCACAGGTGGGAAAAGAGGCAAACAGGCGCTGGGTGGCTTTCCAGAGCCGGTTCAGCACCCTAAATGCCTTGTGGCCGTCCCCTTGCAACAACCCAGCTCTACTTTCCAGCTGTAGCCCCTCAAGAAATCCATGTGTGGGCACCCAGGATGTTGCCCTGGGGGTGACCAGCAAGCCCCGACCTCGGGACGAGCCTTCCAAGCCACATCAGCTCCTTTTGTGGGAAAAAAGTGCAATTTCCACCACGATGGCTAATTTTAGATGACTCCCACCCAGTCTGCTCGCTGAAGTCCGAGTGCATCTGAACAGGGAAACTCCAGCGCCAAAGCGATTCCAATCTCAAAGAGAATGCCTTGCCAGGAGAGGGGGAGAGGGGGACGGGAATAAAAGCAGATAAATGTTGTTTTGGATTCGCAGTCCAAGCCGGTTAGCGGGAGGGTGTTTGAGCTGAGGGGAATCCAGCTGCAGGCACTGCCCTCTCGTGGTCCGGGATTAAAATCTCGCTTTTCCCAAAGCAGAGGATGATTCCTGCCAGCATCCCTGCTCCAGCTCAGCCCCGGGAAAGCGGATCATCACCTCGGGGAGCAGAGTGAGCAGAAACATCTGCTGCGAAAACTGCATGTAAAGGGTACGCACAGCTCTCTATCCCTGCACTTAGATCATGTTCTATGCCTCTCCACCCCAAATCCTTGTTTTTATCCTTCTGAAGCCGTTTTTTTGCAGATTTCCATGTCCTGTTTACACACCTTGCATAGAGAAAGAGCCTGAAATAAAATTTACCCTTCCAATGCCCGCCTCTGCAGTGCCTGAATGCTCTGAAGTATCAGGGAAATACTTCCCTGAGGGAGTCAAGATGACACGAGCTGGCACGAAAAGCCTCCAGGCAGAGCATCCACTGATCCCGAACACCCTGAGGAAGCAGCACGCCATTCCCTCTGCATCCTGCTCTCATCCTGCAAGCGCCTGCGCCGCGGCGAGATGCCTCTTTCTCTGATCCCAGTCCCGGGCATGGCTACGCCGTCTCCTCCAAAAGCCCTTTCCAAAAATAATCAGGCTGAGGCAGACACCGAGCATGGAAAGTTTTAGCCCAGGCTGTTCCCATCAGACACTGCTGAGCACAGATGGAAAGGGAGCAATGGGGAGGGCAATCTCAGGTTTTGGCTATCTGGGGTGCGCTCACCTCCACGTCCCTGTCTCCTGGAAATGTGGGATAGGAAAAGAGGGGATAATAAAACCTCCCACACAGAGATCAGGAATTGTTATCAGTCGTGAAGTGACACCAGCCTGGTGGGCCTTTCCTTGCAGCCTCTCCACAGCGTTCCACTGCCCGGCGGGTTTCCCTCTCTCCCGCTTTTCCAGCCACAAGTCCCAGTCACACACGAGGCTTATCAAAACCCCATTTCCCAGCTCAGGGATGCAGCTGGCAATCCCAGAGAGGGCATTTTGCTAAATAGCAGCCCACAGAGCTGCTCAGAAGGGAGCGTGTTCCCAATCCCTGCCGCGCTGGGCTGCACGCATCCCACGGAGCGCGCGGGAGAGGCTTCCCCAGCCCGCGGTCCCGCGGCTCTCCGGGGAACAATAAACTTATATGAACTGGAACAGCCATTATTGGAGGTTACAGCACCGGGGCCAGCCAGGGAGTTAATCCCAGACCTGCTTTCCAACAAGCATCAAACTCTCCTGTTGTTCAGGTACCTGGAATTCGGGCCTCCGCTTCCCAAGGTTTTTGGCTCGCAGGCCCCCTGCGGTGAGCGCCTCTCTCCTGGTGCTGTTTGAAACACCACAGACCCCTCTAGTACTGTGTTTATCCCCCCCATTCCAGGATTTCCCCCTCCTGAGGAGGTGCACACCAACCCACCCCGAGCCACCACCGTATTCAAGCATTTTGGGTGATGCAGCAAGACAAGGCAGAACTTCCCAGCTGGAATAAGCCCTTGCACTGATTTTTGCACGTCCAGCAGGCAGATTTGCAGTGTTTAATTCCACGTTATCAGGCCAGGGAAGCACCAAAGCACATGTTTAAATGTAAGCCTGGCTTATATTTAAATTAAGCAGAGCTGACATGAGGGTGCAATTAGCACAGAGGATAAACTCCTGTGTAGGGACGGATCAACACCTTACATGGAGCAGCTTATCAGTTTTCCTTTCTGGAATACACACTGCTCTCTGAAATCAACCTTTCCCAGGAATGTGGTAATTCCATATTATCAGTATGTTTCCAACAGACACTGTCCAACTCTCCTTCTCACACCACAGGGCAGGATTGCTGCTGCGTCGTGACAGGAATTTCAGGCTCAGAAACATTACACAGCCCCAGCAGAATGATGGATCTGCTTCCAGGGGGTGAAAAAGCCCTGAGCCAAACAAAAGCCAGGAAAAAGAAAAAGCCCTTTCGATAACTCGATTTTCCTTTTTCCACGTTCTATTTTTCTCCATGCTCTTACATCTTTGTGAAGCATTCCTGGTGCTGCTCTCCTGCAGCCAAGCTGTTCTCCCTGGGGTAAAACATTGGGAAAACACGCGACTCCGAGCCACGGCTGGAACTCAACCGCTCTGCAAAATGAAAGTGATACGGGGTTGGTACCTTCCCGGTGAATTCACAGTGTTCAAAATCAATAATAACTTTGCAATCCCACAAAACTGCGGAATTAATTCAGTGGAAGAAGCCGGCAAAGCCTTGGAAGTTTTGCTGATATATAAAAAATAATAATCACAAATTATTGACTTTCAAGGCATCTTAAATAATGTGGGGGAAGAATTGCACCCTACAAAAATAACCTGGAACATTCAAGGGGAATCTGAAGAGATCTGATCTTATTTTGAGGTTGAAACGTGCTGCCCTTAACTTTTGAGAGATTTCATAAAATTAAACATGGAAGAGCCGAGCAGCCTCTCTTCTAAAGGTGTTTAGAACAAACAGTGAGATCAAATTCATAACAATATAAATACTGATCTTTCCCAAGCAGTAAAAAGTGCTTAAAAACCACATTAAAAAAGCATTCAGGGAATTTGTTTTAATTCCTCACTACCATGTGAACGCAAAATAAGTACTTTTGGAAATACTCTCACTGCTTAAATAATTTTAAGCCCCCAAATAAATAGCAAGGCAAGTGGTTTTTTGCCTTACTTGAATTTTTTTTCCCACTTCTTTTACTTTGTGATATCTGTTACCTTGCTACTTATTCCTAGCTCAAGTTCACAGCTGCAGGGAGGGCTTTTTTTTTAATTCCTCCTTGCTTTGTGAGCAGATCAGCTCGAATCCAGAGGGGGATTTCATGGTTGTGGCTGTCTCCCAGCCTCCAGAGCTGAGGAAAAGCCGCCTAACCTTCCTTCAATAAAAAATGTGCTGGAGCAGAGTGGTGCATTTCAATCTCAAACTAGAAAGTAAAACAACAAAAAAACCCCCAAACCCCACATTTCATAAAATCAACCAGATGCCTTAGGAGGGCAAATATCTTATTCCTCTTTAATTAAAAGGTATAGCAAATAAAAATCTGGGTTTAATTAAACAGCAGGACTAGAAGATGTTATCTCTCCAAACCGCTCTGCCGCGGCGAATTAACTTCTGCGAGTCTGAATTTTGCTTGAAACCCCCACGTATCAACCCAAACCCGGCACTCTAAAGGGGAAATTCACTCTCTGTGAGAATATTTCTGTGCTCCACGATGATGGCAGCCAGCTCCTGTACAAACCAGTAGGGGCAATGGTTTGTACTGGTTTGGGCTAAGACCAGAACGGGTCGTGCAGAGCCACTTGATGTTGACCAGCACAGCCCTGAACCTTCACACAGGAGCACATTTAGCCTTTGCTTTACCTGCTGAGGGATACAGTGAATTTAATTCGTGTTTAATCCATTTCTATTTTCAATCAAGACCTGCCCAGCTGTTTGCTCCAGTCCCTCCATGTTGCAACTCCCAGATTCCTTGGAAAAAAACCCCCACTTTGTAACAAGCCACTCCCAAGCAGGGCTAAATCCTGGCCTTTCCTGGCACCCCAAGCCAGGGCCGAGCCTGCTCATAAAATAGTGCAGGTGTGTTTATTGTAATCATCTCTGACTAAAAAGAAACACGTTCAGGGGCTTTAAATATAATTAGCATGAGCTACACTCCTGCCTTTAATCACTACCTTGCTGGTTAATATAATCAAGAAGGTAAACAAACAAGGATTAAGTCCATTAAATTAAAAAAATATATATTCTACTGGGAAGCTCGCAGAGGAATTTTGTTTTGTTCCGCTGCTGCAGAGCATCATTTTACTTCTGCGTGGCAAATTATTTTTAACATAAAAATTCTTGTCCTGGGAGGAGACTCCTCCTTTCCCTGCTTCCCTAAGACAGAGGCAAAATAAAACCCCGTTTTATTCAGGTTTCATATCTGATGCAAGCACTTTGCTCTTTCGTGGCATCTTTCCCTACAGGACATCCGAGTGCTTTAAAATGTTTAACTGCGCATCAAACTAAAGATAGGCTCGGAGTAACACACCTGCTGCTCTGACATTTTTCCCAGATGAGATGTTGGGTATAAAACCAGGTTTCAGGCACAGGAATCGCTGTTCCCAAACGCTCAGCCCGTGCATTGTTGTAATGAGCGTGGCTGGACCCGCTTTGATCCCAGAAAACGCCCGAATCTGGAACTGACTTTTGCCCGCTTGGACATGGGACGGGATATTGTGAAAATGAGCTTTATCATAACACCCAGGGCTCGTTCCCCCGTGGAATAACCCTTTATTCCACCTGGGAAGCTCCGTTCAAACCGTGCCTGAACACAGGAAACGCTCTTATCAGCAGAGATAGAGGCAGGAGGCTTTAACACGCGGCTCGCTGCGATCCCCAAGTTTCACACTCGCAGGAGAAAGCCTGGATAAACACAGGCACGTGGCTCCAGACCTGCTGGGATGGATGCGAGCACACCGTGCACCTCCTTGCACACACCACGGACAGCCAAGGCTCCCGCCCTGCTTTCCTACCTCCGGCGCAAAGCAGCCCTCGGGATCCTCGGCAGACCTCTAACCCCAGACCCCGCAGCGATGCCGGGGCAGGGGCAGCCGGCCTTGCCGGCACCTTTATTGATCCAGGATGTGAGGTACCTGTCCCACTTCGGCATAAAGGCACCTTTTGTGCCAGTCTCCTGGAATGCGGAGTGCCAGAGTTCAGAGGGAAATGGGAGAGCGTCACGGTAACGGAGCAGAGCGGGGGTGCACCCGGGAGGGGTCCCTCTGACAGCCACATCGCCGGGGTTTCCAACAGTTGTGGCTGGTTTTGTTTGGGCTTTTTTCTAATTTATTTATCTTAAATCACATCAAAGCTGTGCCAAAGAAACACCTGAGGGAAAAAAGAAAAGGAGATAACCCCACAGCATTCTTCACCCGTTCACAAATAAACACTGACATTTCCACTTAGGGAGAAGAAAAATATCAGAAAGGGAATATTCCTCCCCAAATCCTGCATTTTTGAAGCGATGCAGGAGTCAAAGCAGGTTCAGAAGATGCTCTGTGGATAGGTGGCAGCTGAGACATGAGCCTGGGAAATGTTACTGCTGCGACTGAGCCCAGTTCCCAGGAATTATTTGATAATGCACCATTTTATTCCCTCTGAGCAGCTCCTCGAGCGCAGGGAATCTCAGTGCAGAGAGAGAAAAACCTCAGCGAGGTCCCTGCCACCTCAGAAACAGAGCTCATGGGGTCTTTACGCCCTCCATGCTCAGAGAGGGATTAAGCGGGACCCTAAATAAAGCCAGGCTCAAACACTTCCCTCCACTAGGTCAGAGATGAAGTTACAACTTCAGAAATGCTTGAAAACTGCAGCATTTGCAAGGGAAATGTCCATCAGCTTTCCTATTCCAGCGGCTGGTTCAAATGCTAAGTCAAAGTCCAAGTCTAATCAGAATTGTAAGCCCAATTCTAATTATAATTCTATGTCCAAGTCTAATCAGAATTCTAAATCTAACTACAATCCTACGTCCAAGTCTAATTTTAGTTCTATGTCCAAGTCTAATCAGAATTGTAAGTCCAAGTATAAATATAATTCTATGTCCAAGCCTAATCAGAATTCTAAGTCTAATTAAAATTCCAAATCTAGGTCCAAGTACAATTGTAATTCTAAGTCCAAGTCTGATCATAATTTTAAGTCTAACTAGAATTCTAAATCCAAGTATACTTAAAACTCTATGCCCAACCTTAATCATAATTCTAAGCCTAATTAGAATTCTACTTTTAAGTCTAATTAGATTTCTAATCCTGACTCTAAAAAATAAAATTAGATGTACCCATCCCAATATTAATGCAAAGTTTTCCTCCACAATATCTGTGTTTTCAGAAGCCAAACACTGATTTTACAGCACGCTAAAAATGTTTCATAAAAACCGAGCCGACTTTTGCTTATAACCAACGGTGTTTTTGTGATTCTCCCCTAATTTTGGAATCAAAACGCAGGGAAAGAACCTGAGCAAGTGCCCTTTTACACAGAAAATTTAGTTTTGTTGGGAAAAATAGAAATCTTTCAAAACGGCCATTTCTAAGAGCAACTGGGAGAGGGTGAAAATCTGAACAACGCAGGTCCCGTTTCTGCCTCTCATCATTCCTTGCCCATGGAAGTCTGACTCCCGGAGCTCATCTGCCCTGTCAGACAGAAAGGTGACCTGAGCCACATCTGTCCAGAGGCAAATTCCTCCAGAGGGAATTCTGTTTCACAGCCACACGTGCTGGGCGTGTGTTTTCTGTTGTAAATACATCGTGTCAGGGATGAGTTAAAGAGATGGCAAGAACCAGATGCAGCTCAGCTCCACTTTGAGGACAAGAAATATCCATGCACTGAGTGGGTTTGGTTTTTTTTTTGAAGAAAAAGCTATTCCAAAGTCAAATAATATTCAAATCATAGGATGAACACTTGGAATAAATTACAGCTCTCACTGAGCGATAAATTTCTCTCTGTGCCCTTTGAAGAGAATTTCAGGTGTTTATGAGCTTCTTCTGCCTTTCCCAGAGTCTGGCTCGTTCCTGGGGCGCTTTGGAGCGGAGGAAAGGCCTATGGGGCTGGGAAGGCCGGAGCCCCTTGGATTGTGTCCATCCCAGTCCCAGCATGGGGCCGGTGGCTCCATTCGGCTCCGGTGCCGAGCCAAATTCCCGGCTGCTGGAAATCAAGGTTGAAGATGAGCAATGTCCCATCATCATCCCATCCTCCTCCCATCGGCCAGAGTCACTCAACAGGGGCAAAACGAGCCCTTTCCGCTCATTTTTAGGGCAACCAACTGAAACAAAAGTGGGATTTTTCCAAGGCAGTGATTTTGACAGGAGCAGAGACAGATTGCAAAATATTTTGAAACTCCTGCTGTCCCAACACCTGCCAAATCTCAGGGCTTGCCACAGAGTGGGACCGAACCCAGCAGGGACTTCCAAACACCATTAAAACTGGGATGAGATGATCTATAAGAATGAAACCAATTCCTTGCTGGGTTAGAGCCTTCTCTCCGTCCCTTCCCGCAGCTCCCTGGAACACCCCATCATGTTTTCCCAAATCCTGCTGATGCCCTGGAAGCCACGAGCCATCCAGGATGTGTCCTGGGTGATAATAAAGGCACCAAGAACAGCAGCAGAGCCAGAGATGATTGGGACACATTGCAGCAGGAGACAAGTGGGATTGGTTTGGAAGTTGGGATCACCGGGCGGTTGTCGCCACTCGGTGATGGTGGGGATCAAAATATCCCTTTGGAACACCAGGATCCCTCTCCATGTCCCATTTAGGAAGAGGCTGGAATAAGGTGGAGGAAGATGGCAGCTAACAATGATTCCTGGAGCTCTGGAAATTCCTGGAACTGAGATAAATTAAGAGGCAGAGGAGATGTCACAGTCTGTGCTTTACGTGCTCATGGAGCGTTGTTAGGAAGAACATCGCCATAAAACATCAAACCAAGCTTCTCTATTAAGAAAGAACATAGATCCACTCCTGTGGAGGCTGAAATAAACCATCAGTATTTTCCCCACTTATTTCCCTCCCAATTCCAGAAAATTTTCATTTTCCAAAACATTTTTTTCAAATTTTTGGAAGTATCCTATTACTGCTGCTAACCTGACTGGTCACCCTCATCAGTGCCCCAAAGCAGAAACCCAAAAAAAGTGAGTGAAAACAAAAACAAAACTAAACGAAACAAAAAACAGAAAAAGGGATCCATTGAATTCATTAAAATTCAGATTTTTAAAGCACTACTGTGACAAAAAAAGAGTGTAGTTTAATTTGGCAGTGTAAAACAGGGACTCAGCAGGAGCAAAGGCAAAATTCATCCATGCTTTCCTAGGTGCTTCAGCAAGAGCTTTGTAAAGCATTTATTTTGGGGTTGGGTGGTTGATCCCACCTCTTTCTTCCTCCCCAAGAAAAATCCAAGAAGGCATCAATGTTGTTTGAGTTACACTTCTTTTTCTTTCGTCCCTTTGGCCAGCAAACAGTAAGGCAAGAAATGTTCCGATCAAACATGACATTTCATTGTATCTGAGACAAAATGTTTCAGTTTTGGCTTGGGGTGAATTTTACACTATTTAAAAACACAACATTCAACCAAATTTAGCCTCATAATATCTTGTTGAAATCAAAATATTTCCCGTCTAAAGTTTCAGAAACAAACCAGTTTTAATTAGGGGAAACCCCACCCTTTTCATTTAGATGTAACTTATATTCAACACCAGCTCACAAAGAGTTTTTGTCAAATTAAAAAATGCGCAATTTGGGCACGTCAGCTCAACATTTCCTGGGCTTTGGTTGGAGGAGGAGCTGCTCTGTGGCCCTGATGTGCACTTTGGGTACTTGATTATTGCCAGGTCTGTCTGTCCTAGGTGCTTTTGTGCCAGGTGCAGTAGAAGACACTAAGAATATTATCATTATTATTACTATTATTACTATTATTATTATTATTATTGATATCTGGGTGCTGCTGGTTGGAACACTTCACCAACAAAACAAATCAACAAAATTCCCCGCCTTTTCCTTTTTCTCTTTGGATTGAGCCATCTTTCCCTTGGCATCCTCATTCCCCATGGTCCCAGCAGCTCCGGCTATGCTTGAGGCCTGATTTGAGGGATAGGATCAATAGCAAAGAGCAGCAGAAAGAGATGATCACCCACACAAGGCTGTAACAACATCATAATATCTGCTCTGGCTCTTCGGTGGCTCTGAAAACGTGCAAGTATGGTTGGGGAGATGGAAAATAATATGAAACACTCACTAACAGCATGTAGCGTAGAAACTCCGAAAACCACCGCAGCCATTGCCTCACAGATGGTCAAATGAACAACATGTTTCTATTCCTGTATTTAATTAAATCTTAATTATGCCACCAACAGGGTTCAAAACAGCATTATGAAACAGCTTGCATGAATAGCAGAACACGATTGGCTGAGGGGGCTTTGAACTTGGGTAATTATCTCCCCAAAAAAGTGCTCATGGTGGGGCTGCAAAGCCCCTCTGCCAGGCAGCCCAGCGCACCAAGGCTGGAAGTAAATTCATGCAGAATAAACCCAGCTCAAGGTACAGGGCTGATCAATGGTGAGGCAGATGGCAAATTACCAGTGGGACCAGCTGGGAGATGCTGGGAGTCCAAGGGAGGTTCCCCACACCTGGATCAGGCCCCGCTCTGCCGCTCACCTTTGTTGGTCCAGTAGAAAGTCGACCAACTCTAATTTAATTCTTCCACCAGCCAGTCACGTGAGCTAATTAAAAGCAGCTGCCTGAAATATTCCTTTGAATTATCTTTTTTTGTTGTTGACAGAAGGCCCTTTATGGAAAAGAAATATTTTGGAGGATCTTTCTCTTTCATTGTTAATATGGCAGCTAAAAAACAACAACCACTTGTAAGAGCACTTTCCCAAGGAGTCCAGATTTTTACAGTGCTTCCCCGAGCAGGGGGCTGGGAAGGCCCATCCTAAATTCATCTCCCAGGATTTTCTCCCACCTTTTAGTGCCATTTCAAGTTCCTTGTCAAGTTGATATGCAGAGCAGGGATCACCTGCCCCTTTCACACTTAAAAGCATCACAGGGAAGAGCTATTACACATCTTAGAGCACCCAAGGTTCACCCATCCCACGGGTCACAGGTTCAAGAAAAAGACAAAAGACATTAAAAAATAAACCATTGCCAGATTCAATTTTTATGAAAGTTTTCTTACTTTGGTAATATTTTCTTCAGTGGGCACTCACAACACCTCCAGCATCAGTCTGAAAAGATCCTTTTTGTGTGCAGATCAGCAGAGGGCAAAAGAATGAAGATGAAGAAATCATTGCATCATTGTGGTTTAATTTCTTTTTTCCCTTGAGGTACTAAAGTTTAAGCCATTCTTTTGAAAAATCAGTAGGAAAAGGATGCAATGCAATTTATGGATGGTTACATGAACTCTCTGGGTTTTTATGGAGGTGGGCAGAGAGAAGAAGGCGGAGAACAGGGCTCTGTGTGGATTTAAAATTTCAAATTGAAAAAAATAAAGAGAGAAAGGAAAAAGGAAAGAGAAAGAGAAAAGAAAAAGAAAAAAAGAAAAAGAAAAAGGAAAAGAAAAAGAAAAAGGAAAAGGAAAAGGAAAAGAAAAAGAACTGCACCCAGACAAAATTTTCTTCCCCAAACCCACAATTTGTGGGGGTTAGATTTCCAGTGAAAACCATAAATTGGCAAGGAAAGGTTTTAAATTTTTTAAATTTTAACCTCCTCTGCCCACCTTTGGAGGTATTTTTCCAGATGAACTCAAATTTCTAAGGAAAAGAGGCCCCTTCCAGAAGAACACTTGTGATAATGCAAAAAAATCAATTGGATGAGAGGAATTAACTTCACCGGGAAACCTAACCCTCTTTGAACGTTCCATTGGATGGGATCAGCTGAATTCAGAAAAAAACCCCTCAATTGGAAATGCAAATGTTTTTCAGGAACATGAAGAATGGAAAACCTCTGGATGGAAGAAATCCTGGCAGGGGACACCTTTAAGTGTGTGGCAGAGAGGAGGAGACCGTGGAAGCCTCCAAAGTGTCCTCACACCCCAAGTTCTGGATGCTCCTCGGCATCCCCCGCTGGGCTGCACCCACTCAGGCATGGAGGAACCTCTGCCCCCGCCTTGCTAAGGTGACAAAATCCCTGGGAAAAGTCTGCACGGAAGCCTTTGCCCCCTCAAATTTTCATTTTGGAATGAAATCTGACGGACACACACCCAGTGCTCCCGCTTCCTGCAAAATCCCACCGGGTTTGCCGAGATAAGAGCGTCTTTTCACACCCCTTACTCGCGCTCTTTTTATCTTCACCTAATTTTTACCCATTCATCTTAAAAGGAGAGCACAGTTTTGCTCGGGCTTCCCTTTTTTTCCCCAGTGAGGCCTCCCTCCCTCTCCCTGAAATCCCCAAAATCGCTGACACAGTGCGCTCCTCCAGGAATCCAGAGCCTTTCCCACTGAGTTACAAGCTGCCAAGGAGGCTATATTATAACAAAAGGAGTTTTTATATCCTCCTGTAGGCAGAACACTGGGAACTGCCATGAAATGTGCATTATCCGAAGGGGATTTGTTGATGGATAGAATCAACTTATTTAGGAAATTTCCAGCTGATCTGTAAACACGGCCCGGGGAAGGACGGAGACAGCAACTGTGGTGCAGGCGGTGTCTGAACCCTCTGGGCCCCCATCCTGGGACTTAATATCTTAATAACTTGTCCTTATGAGTCACTGCAGGGAAGGAGCCAGGATTGCTCTTGTCACACTGGAGAAGTGGACTGAAAGGCTGTCACGGACTGAGCGGCTCGAGATGGGGCTGGGTGAGACGTGTCCGTCGTGGCAGGGATGGTGTAATTTGCCAGGGACCTTCTTTAGAGGATTGAAAGGAAAAATAACACAGGGGGAAATAAAAGAAAGTAGGTGAAGATGAAAAGGAAGAGGTAGGGAGTGACAAATTTTAGGCAAACACCTCAGTGAACTCTACACAGGTGTCTCAGGTCCAAGAGATCAAAGAGTCCCCTTTGGCATTAAACTTCTTGATTAAATCAGTGAAGAACTCTAATGGCTCCCAGCAGGCTAAGCCTGAATTTTCACCAGATCACCATGGTTTGGTCAATCCCAGATTCCCTCAGCTGTACAGAGAAGTGCCCACTGATTCTGCCCCTGCACCCAACAGGAACCTGTAGAAATGAAATGCAAGCTGTGACAGCCAAGAGAGCTGGCAGCAAATGACCACAACTGATCGATACAGAGGTTAAAAGCCTGGGTGAGGGGTGATGTTTTTCTCCCTTTTGGTTCTGCATCACTGGCAATATAACTTTTGCAGGCTCAGCTACAGTCACACAAATCCATCCCATCCACTCCCTTGCACTGATTCCCCTGAGCAGAAGCTGATAAGAAAGGAAGGAAAGGCTCAGGGAAAGAGCAAATCTTCACATCTGTGTTAGACTTCACCCATGAGCGAGTTCTGCCTGTCCCAACGGCACCAAAGCAAAGCAAACCTGAGAGCAAACAGGGGGGAAAACAACGTGTTCAACATGCAGGATTTGCAGGGTGAACCCGAACTCTCCGAGTGGTTCTGTAGCCAGCAAAGTGTAAAAACAGCACCTTGCGAGTCCTTGGCCGTTCCTCGCACACAAATCTGCCAACTCCAGCAGCAAAATCAGCCTGGATTTGTGTTGGAGCTGCAGATCCAGGCCGGCTCTGCGAGAGGGAGCTCCATCCCCCCCCCGGTTCCCGTCTTCCCAGGACACGTTATCCGAAAGCCTCCCGCCGAGTCCGATTCCTGGCACGGACGTGGGAACAGGAAGGAGCCCTGCAAGATGTTCGGGTCCCAGCCCACGTCTTGCAAAGAGACACCAGGGCTGCCCAGACAAGGGAGCCGAGTTTTCCCACCCCAAAAATTCCCCTAGAACGGTGCTTTCCTTTGCAACTTGCTATGAACTCCATTTCCTTGCCAAGAGTGAGGGTAAGAGGGGAAAGGATCTGTCATGCACTACACCTCTCACAAGATCGCTCATCCTTCTTTTCCTCAAAAAGGCAAAAAAGGGAGAGAACCAGGAACTGCTTGATAATATAATTAAAATATCTTTATTTTTTGCACTCCCTGATTTTCTCTTCTTTGTCCCCTTTCTGCTGACAGAGAGACCCTCCCAAAGGAAAAACAAAAGGGAACAAAGTAAAGGAATGAAAGAATTTGTCCCCAGAAATATTTCTCTGCTTTTCTACTGAACAGGGGAGTCTTTTATGTGAATATTTCAAAACGAAGATTTGGATGGGCTTCTTTTTAAGAAGACATAAAAATACAAGAAGTAAGATTTCTTCCACATTTAATTGTTCCCTGAAAAAAATGTGGGGGATCTGAAAGGATCAGTGAGTTTGACACTAATTTCCAAGTTAAAAACATAGCCATGTCTACATTTCATTACTTCCTTGTGGTGAGAAACACTGAAGGGAAAATATCGAAAACTGCAACTTGCAAGAAACGACAATCATGATCTTCGTGCGAGGTGTGTTGTCCAGCAAAAACATTTAAAGGAAAGGAAAAAAAAAAAGAGAGAGAGCGAGAGAACAAATCTTATCAGTGACATGTTTTGGTCCCTGCTATCCAACAGCCTCTTGATTTTTAACCCCAGAGATTTGTATCTAGGTCAAGAGTCCGCCCGCCCTCCTCCCCCGGCGCAAGGCCGAGCCTATCGTTCCTCAGGTTAGAAATGCCTTTTGTAAAACTCTCCTTGGGTCAGCGATCAGACCGAGCTCAAGGCCAATTCATATTCCATATGAATCAGTTGGTCCAGTCCTAGTGACAACAGCCAGAATATCAAATATACCCCAAAACCGGCCTACTTGATGATATTTAAAACATATGGCACGACGACGGGCCCGGCATTTCCATAGTTTCACGTGTGCGTGTTACTGATACGCTGAGCTCTATAATGAAAATATTAGGACACGTTGGATTGCTGCCCCCCCCCGCCCCCTCCACTCCGCCTGGAAGGATTTCATCACATGTCTGCTCCGCTCTGATTTGGGGATTTATCTGTGCTCAGTGCCCGGCAGATGTTTGCTTGCAAATCGCTCTGCACCGGCCTCGCCTCGCTCCTGCCGCGCTCACCGGGAGCTGGTGATCCCCTACTCCCCGTGGGGAGCAACACTCCTGGGAATGGAGCTGGGAACAATGCTGGGAACACACACAGGGATTGAAATAACCCCGTCCGATCTCAATCCTCTGCATTCACACTGTCGCACAGCAGGACAAAGGTGCCAGCACTGAGTTGTGCCCAAGGTCTGGGGGTGTCGGGGTTCAGCACCCACACACTGAGCACATCTGGTTGACCGACCCAAAATTGCCACTTAAAAGCCCATTTTTCCACCAGCAGGCTCACATCATCACAAGACAGCACATGAAAGCCATCTCCTCCGGCGGCCCACACATCCTCAAATGCATGTTATGTTTCTGTGTTTGCCAAGGCACCAACAACCTCACAAGGATTTCAGGTTAAAATTCCCTCAGTCCTCACCCCTAGCAGTGTTTTTGTACAAAGAAGAGCAGTCACACTTTGGGGCTTTCAAAATTCTCATGTCAGCAAGGTCAGGCTGAAGATTGATCTTTTGTAACACTTGCAGCAACCCTGCTGCATCAAACTTCTGCTTTCCACCAAACAGAAATTTCCGTACTTGTGAAAACTTCCTTTAGAAAGTTCCTTGAAAACAAGGTGTCTATTTGCAACCAATATATATATTTTTTTTACTATTTGCTTTCTGAATCAGTTTTCCAGTGTGTGCTCCCAGCGAAAAAATCAGATCCCACTTTAAGAAAAGAAAAAAAACCCAGGGAGCAACACTAATTACAAAATATCAGAGCCCTGGTTGCACAACATGCCGTGAGACGCTGACGTTTCTGGCTGTTAATTTGGACTTTGCCTCGTAAGCCAGAAGGTATTTGTCCCACCAGCCACGCCAAAGGTTTGGGAAGTGCTGTTTGTGCCTGCGTGGCCATGAACTGGAGACCCTGGACCTTCATCAGCCACCCAAATCTCACAGCTCCCAAGGCAATGCCAGCCCGGGATACACCGGAGGCGATGGAAGCCTCACACCCTGTCCAAAGCTGCTCATCCTCCTTTTTATTTTTGGTGCAGCCAGTTTCTCTCTGTTCTCCTCAGGCTGCTTTCCCTGCTTAGGCAGGGAGTTTTCCAGGGAAAACATGGTTTTATGGAGGTGAGCTCTGAGGAAGTGGCTGCTCATGTGCCTGTGAGTCACTTGGTCCCCACGAAGGACTTTGCATGGAAATCGGGTGGTTCTGCTGGAATTTAGCAGAAATTTTGCCCTGGCCCCTGGTGAGACCCCAAAAATTCAAGAGGGACAAGTGTTTCCCTGATTCACTGTGGACTTGTGCTGTTCCCAGGGTGTCACTCTTGAGCAGGATGGTAAAGGGACCGTGTAAATTGTGGATCCTTGAGACATTCCTGCTTTCTTCCCCCAGTCCTTCCAGTAGTTAATGGATTATCTCTCCTCCTGTTTGGACCTGAGCTTCCCCCCAAAGTCTGTTGCATCTCCCGCTTCATTCTCTACCATCCTCAAGCAAATGGCTCATCCCAATGCTTTACCCTTCCCTCCCCAACGAGACAGAATCATTTAGGTTGGAAAAGGCCTCAGGATCATCGAGTCCACCTTAATTCCAGACCCCTCAATGGCACCTTTATCCCAACCCCAAAATATCTGCCACGAAGAACTCCAGAGGAGCTGTGTTAAAGCCCACCAGACACATCCGTTTCCAGAGCCCGGGGCATCCTGTGGAGTGAGGTGCCTCCAATGCTAATTNAATCGCAAAGCTCAACTGATAATGAAAAAGCTGGGGGAGGTTGAGGCCGAGGACAGGTATGTTTTACAGCTCTCCTCCTCCTCCAGCAGCCACTTAAAAGATGTTTTGAGCTCAAATACACAAAATGCAGGGCTCTGCACTCCACCACAGGTTGTGATGCCTTAGGTTTTAACTTTTCTACTTTTCAAATCCTGCACTACCCAGTGTGTAACTCTGAAGTTTCTTGTAGCCTGTTCACTTCTGCTCTCTCATGCCACATGGACACAACAAAGCCTTGCTAGGCAGACGTAACAAAGCCTCTCCAGGCCTGCTCTCCAAGGACGCCCAGACCGTCCTAGGCCCAAAAGTATAAACCAAAAGCCTCTAAAGGGGGGCAAGCTGAGGGGAATTACATCATTAACTGAAGCTTTACTTGGAGAATTAACCCTGATATGCAAATGAACCAAATTTATAACAGTGTGAAGAACTTGTGACCTGTCGTCCATCTTGGGGTCCATCTGGGCAGCAGCCTCTGGCTCCCCGGGGTGTACCTTTGAAGGTCTTTCAAATAAATACTGACCTTATTCCCTTACTCCTGTCTAGTCTCTGTTTCTAGGAGGCTTCTCAAGGCATCATTGTCCTGCTCATCCTCCTGGCAGAGAGGGAGCAGCAGTATTTAATTCCAGGGCTGGATAACATGGAAGCTAGGCCACATCCACAGGCCGCAGCTGCTGCCCAGGTCACCTCCTGGAGAAGGTTTGAGCACGGGCGTCGCCCCCTTAATTTCATGCAATAATTTATACACTTGAAGATGACCATCTAAGGTGTTCTTCTCTCCTGCTGAGACCAAAACCTGTCCTGCCATGAGGATGCATCCAAGCGCTGGAATGCACCTTACGGCTTCTGCCAAAGGAATGTTTCTCAAGGCCACCTCTCCTGGGAGATGCTGCAAGGCAGGGTGTGGGCAGCTGGGACAGGAATTAAGAGCCCAGGAATTCTGCTGGAGCAGTGCTCCCCACCGGGCAATCCCACTGAGGTTCAGGATTCCTGAAGGAGGCCAGTAAGGAATCTGGAGAGGAAATTTGGACAAGGGCCTGGAGTGACAGGACACAGGGAATGGCTTCCTACTGAGACAGGAAAGGCATAGATGGGAGATTGGGAAGGAATTGTTCCCTGGGAGGGTGGGGAGGCCCTGGCACAGGGTGCCCAGAGAAGCTGTGGCTGCCCCTGGCTCCCTGGCAGTGTCCAAGGCCAGGTTGGATGGGGTTGGGAGCAATCTGGGATAGTGGAAGTTGTGGAATAGGACCTCCAAGATCCTTCCACCCCAAACCATTCTGGGATTCAGTGACAATAATGAGCAGGTCACCCTGGCCCAGCCAGGGATGTGATGGAAAGGGTAAAGGATGCCCTGGACCCTGGGAGCAGCAGGCCTGGGAGGTTCATACCTGCTGTCTCATCCAAACATCTTCCCTGACTCTACACATGCAAATCCACAGATGTTTTTCAGGAATGCTCTTCCTGTGCCTCTGAGGGCTGCAGCTGTTTCCCTGATCGTTTCATTTCCAGCACTTGGGCTACTGCGCACACATTCCCTCACGGCAGGTTGGTGGCCATAGGCCGCGTGTCTACAGCCACAACTTCATCCAGGAGGCTTTGTGCTCATGATGTCCCACCAAACAAGGTTCCTGCTCCTGAGAAAACAGCCAGTCCACTCAATATTCCTGCAACAACAACCCAAACCCAATTACACTCATTTATGAATTTTTATGGCTGCTTCTTTTAAATTCATCCAGCCTTAAGTTTTGAGGACTTGTTTGTTTGGCTTGGGGTTTTTCCACCTAATTGTTTTTGAAAGAAATAATGGGCCTTTCCTGCTTTTTTCTCCCCAGATCTCACTAGGAATGTCAAGCCTGGTTTCCCCTGGATTTGTTGAGGGTCCCAGAAGTGGAACTCGAGCTTTTGGGGGTCCAGTTGAGCCTTTAACAAAACTATATTTTCTCTTCAAAGTTTATTCAGGTGCCTGACTTAAACAGGTGTTGGTAAAGACAAAGAAAAAAGCAGAAGTTTTAATCAGTCTAAGAAAAATAATTTCCTCTCTCAGCTGAGCAGAGTTGGCTCTCCCTTCTGATGTCGTGAGTGTAGTTACTCAGTAATTATTGGTTTTTTCTTCCTTAAATGGAAGATTTCAACCTTTCAGCATCAAATTAAACACCAAAGTGAAACCAAATCAGCTGGTAGCCAAGAAATTTGATCAGAATGCACCAGCCCATTGTTGCAGCAGAAACCTAAACTGCAACACATGGAGGTGAAGGACTCAGGGTGCCTGTTTTCCAAAATAAATCATATTTCCCTAGGAATGCTGGCATGTTTCACAAAATGTTGTTCTATTTAGAAAACAAACGTTTTTTCCCCTCAGTGACAGGTTTTTCTTTGTCTCCTTGGAGAGAAGCTCACCAGTCACCCAGGGGGTTCTCCAAGGCAATGCNAGTCTGTTGCATCTCCCGCTTCATTCTCTACCATCCTCAAGCAAATGGCTCATCCCAATGCTTTACCCTTCCCTCCCCAACGAGACAGAATCATTTAGGTTGGAAAAGGCCTCAGGATCATCGAGTCCACCTTAATTCCAGACCCCTCAATGGCACCTTTATCCCAACCCCAAAATATCTGCCACGAAGAACTCCAGAGGAGCTGTGTTAAAGCCCACCAGACACATCCGTTTCCAGAGCCCGGGGCATCCTGTGGAGTGAGGTGCCTCCAATGCTAATTCCCTCTAAATGAAAGGCTGCCCAGCAGCATCCTGAAAATCAGGCTTTGAAGCCGGCTCGCAGCTCCCCGACCCTATTATTGCTATTTCAGATATTCCCCACTCTGTCAAAACTGTGCAGATGGCTCTGTCACGAGTGCAGAGGCAACGCTCTCGGTGTCTTCCCTACACAGGAGACGTAAGCCAGCTCATACAAACGATCTTCCAGCTCTATTTCCTCCATGTGTTATTTTTATGTATCTTCCAGGGAAATGCGACTGGAGAATTTGAATTTAATAAGTGCGGGATATGGGGCGCTATTAAGGCTTCAAAGCACCATCGAGCAACAGTGATGGATCAAAGGCCTGTGAAAATATTGCACAAAATTATTGGCCCTTGAGGAGAGCGAGACACGACAAATGCCTACTGGATCCCTGCTCCAGCCCCCTTGGGAGGAGGGAATTATTAAAGGTCGCTGCAAAGCCTGCTGAGAGCAACATAAAGTTTTGTGCTGACGGTGCAAGTTGTGGATCAGACTCCGAGTCACCTGACAGGGCCTCGAGTGGAACCGACAGCAAACTCGAGCTTTGCCAAAAGCGCCAAGGAGGAGGAAATGAAACCCCACAGCCGTATTGATGCCAGAAAAAAAAAACAAATCGCAAAGCTCAACTGATAATGAAAAAGCTGGGGGAGGTTGAGGCCGAGGACAGGTATGTTTTACAGCTCTCCTCCTCCTCCAGCAGCCACTTAAAAGATGTTTTGAGCTCAAATACACAAAATGCAGGGCTCTGCACTCCACCACAGGTTGTGATGCCTTAGGTTTTAACTTTTCTACTTTTCAAATCCTGCACTACCCAGTGTGTAACTCTGAAGTTTCTTGTAGCCTGTTCACTTCTGCTCTCTCATGCCACATGGACACAACAAAGCCTTGCTAGGCAGACGTAACAAAGCCTCTCCAGGCCTGCTCTCCAAGGACGCCCAGACCGTCCTAGGCCCAAAAGTATAAACCAAAAGCCTCTAAAGGGGGGCAAGCTGAGGGGAATTACATCATTAACTGAAGCTTTACTTGGAGAATTAACCCTGATATGCAAATGAACCAAATTTATAACAGTGTGAAGAACTTGTGACCTGTCGTCCATCTTGGGGTCCATCTGGGCAGCAGCCTCTGGCTCCCCGGGGTGTACCTTTGAAGGTCTTTCAAATAAATACTGACCTTATTCCCTTACTCCTGTCTAGTCTCTGTTTCTAGGAGGCTTCTCAAGGCATCATTGTCCTGCTCATCCTCCTGGCAGAGAGGGAGCAGCAGTATTTAATTCCAGGGCTGGATAACATGGAAGCTAGGCCACATCCACAGGCCGCAGCTGCTGCCCAGGTCACCTCCTGGAGAAGGTTTGAGCACGGGCGTCGCCCCCTTAATTTCATGCAATAATTTATACACTTGAAGATGACCATCTAAGGTGTTCTTCTCTCCTGCTGAGACCAAAACCTGTCCTGCCATGAGGATGCATCCAAGCGCTGGAATGCACCTTACGGCTTCTGCCAAAGGAATGTTTCTCAAGGCCACCTCTCCTGGGAGATGCTGCAAGGCAGGGTGTGGGCAGCTGGGACAGGAATTAAGAGCCCAGGAATTCTGCTGGAGCAGTGCTCCCCACCGGGCAATCCCACTGAGGTTCAGGATTCCTGAAGGAGGCCAGTAAGGAATCTGGAGAGGAAATTTGGACAAGGGCCTGGAGTGACAGGACACAGGGAATGGCTTCCTACTGAGACAGGAAAGGCAAAGATGGGAGATTGGGAAGGAATTGTTCCCTGGGAGGGTGGGGAGGTCCTGGCACAGGGTGCCCAGAGAAGCTGTGGCTGCCCCTGGCTCCCTGGCAGTGTCCAAGGCCAGGTTGGATGGGGTTGGGAGCAATCTGGGATAGTGGAAGTTGTGGAATAGGACCTCCAAGATCCTTCCACCCCAAACCATTCTGGGATTCAGTGACAATAATGAGCAGGTCACCCTGGCCCAGCCAGGGATGTGATGGAAAGGGTAAAGGATGCCCTGGACCCTGGGAGCAGCAGGCCTGGGAGGTTCATACCTGCTGTCTCATCCAAACATCTTCCCTGACTCTACACATGCAAATCCACAGATGTTTTTCAGGAATGCTCTTCCTGTGCCTCTGAGGGCTGCAGCTGTTTCCCTGATCGTTTCATTTCCAGCACTTGGGCTACTGCGCACACATTCCCTCACGGCAGGTTGGTGGCCATAGGCCGCGTGTCTACAGCCACAACTTCATCCAGGAGGCTTTGTGCTCATGATGTCCCACCAAACAAGGTTCCTGCTCCTGAGAAAACAGCCAGTCCACTCAATATTCCTGCAACAACAACCCAAACCCAATTACACTCATTTATGAATTTTTATGGCTGCTTCTTTTAAATTCATCCAGCCTTAAGTTTTGAGGACTTGTTTGTTTGGCTTGGGGTTTTTCCACCTAATTGTTTTTGAAAGAAATAATGGGCCTTTCCTGCTTTTTTCTCCCCAGATCTCACTAGGAATGTCAAGCCTGGTTTCCCCTGGATTTGTTGAGGGTCCCAGAAGTGGAACTCGAGCTTTTGGGGGTCCAGTTGAGCCTTTAACAAAACTATATTTTCTCTTCAAAGTTTATTCAGGTGCCTGACTTAAACAGGTGTTGGTAAAGACAAAGAAAAAAGCAGAAGTTTTAATCAGTCTAAGAAAAATAATTTCCTCTCTCAGCTGAGCAGAGTTGGCTCTCCCTTCTGATGTCGTGAGTGTAGTTACTCAGTAATTATTGGTTTTTTCTTCCTTAAATGGAAGATTTCAACCTTTCAGCATCAAATTAAACACCAAAGTGAAACCAAATCAGCTGGTAGCCAAGAAATTTGATCAGAATGCACCAGCCCATTGTTGCAGCAGAAACCTAAACTGCAACACATGGAGGTGAAGGACTCAGGGTGCCTGTTTTCCAAAATAAATCATATTTCCCTAGGAATGCTGGCATGTTTCACAAAATGTTGTTCTATTTAGAAAACAAACGTTTTTTCCCCTCAGTGACAGGTTTTTCTTTGTCTCCTTGGAGAGAAGCTCACCAGTCACCCAGGGGGTTCTCCAAGGCAATGCCCCTTCCCTCTTCCAGGCCACTTAAATCCAGGAAAGCAATGCCCAAAGGACCCAAACCTTGAGGCAGAAGGTGGAGCTCCCTGGTTTAAGCAGATGAATTTTTGGGGAGAATGAACCCAACTGCCAAACCAGCAGAACTCTTCCTTTCCAAGGTCCTGTCTCTGTGACCCCACAGCCAGGCTGCTGGGAAAGGGAATGCTCCAAGGGCAGGGCTTTCCATCACTGGGAAAGACAAAATCACAGGGGAGTTGCAGTGCTGTGGGATGAGAAATGAGGACAGAGGTTGCCTGTTGTTATGCACGCAAAGGAGAGCTCCAGGGTTTGCAAACCGTGAGTAGCTCAGGTATCCAAAAGCCAAGGTGAGGTTCAGAGCTGGCCAAAGAACCTGCAAACAACTGATTTTAAGTGACCCCATCCTCTTCTCCTGGAAAACTCAGTTTTTCCCACTTGAGAAACCCTAACAAATCTTCCCCTGTTTTGCCCTGGCCTTCAAAATCATGATTTTTCCAAATTGTGACAATTCCCAAAACCCTGGTGGGCTCCAGCAGGCATGCCCAGCTCCTGGGAGCAGTTTTCCCTCTCCAGGCAGAGTTACCGTGTCAGGTTCCTTGTTTTGGTTCCCCTCTCCCCATCTGACCTGCCAAATGCTGCACCTCTGTGCTTAAATTCCAGAGCCAACAGTTCCATTCCATCCCCAACAATTAAAACTTCGCTTTGAGAGAGGTTCTTCCTTGGCCCACGAGGAAAACCACTTATTGCAACAGCAGCATAATTCCCCCAGGGCTTTGCTTTGTTTTTCCCAATGCCTCCGTTCCATCTTTTCACCTCACAGTGCTGTCAGCTGCAAGGCTGGTTCACCTCTAGGATTCTGGTTAATCCTCAAAAATACTGGAATGCAGGAATACAAACAACAGGCTTGGAACAACCTGGTCTGGTCAAAGGTGCAACAACCCCTTGTAAGCTGGTGCTGCAATCCCAAAGAATTTAAGAGAAGCCTGACCCTTCCAGCCATGCCTGGATGCTGTTGGAACACCCAGGCTGGCTTTGGACTCACCTTTATATTAGTGGGAAGCTCTTCTTTCCCAATTTAACAAGGCCGGAAATGGGGGAGGAAAAGGTGAGGAGAACAAAATATTTCCCATGCTTTGATTTTCCAGTTCATGAAACAGTATTTTCATTTCTCCTAGCCCAGGTTTTTAAGCTACAGTTGCCACTGCTGCAGCCACAATTAATATTCCACCTTCCAAAAAATAGGGGGAAAAAAAGAAACAATTTCTTGCCCGTGGATTCCCAGGGAGACATTCCACTCGGATCTGCAATTAGTGGTGGCCTCAGGCAAGTGATCTAAAATAGACATGTTATTTTTGGAATCATGATAGCCACCAGTTTTTACTCCCCAGAACACCCGTTCTTTCTGCTGTCATTAAAAATAGAACCCACAACTGCGACGCCGCTGCCTTTGGGCTTCTTTCCTCCTCTGCCATTCCAGTGCTACCAACAGGAGAAATTATATGGAGTTCTCATCCTGCCACAAATCAATGATCAGATCTGAAATATTGCACATGATATTTGAGGCAGAACTGGGTCTGGCCTGAATAATCCTTGCCCTGCTGACAGTGGTGCAGATGTGAATGGGTCCTCAACAGCTTTGTGCTTGAGATCCCAACCCAAAACCTGTTGAAGCCACTGAAGATCTCCCTTCTTATTCCAAAGGGGGAGAAATTCAGGGCTGATTTTAACATATCCATCACTTTAAACATGTCCTACAGGAGTTAAAAGGGCTCAGAAGCACCTCTTCTCTCCAAGACATGCCCCAGTGGGGCAGCCACAGTTTCTCTGGGCCTCATGACCCTGACAGGGAACAATTCCTACCCAATATCTCATCCAGCCCTGCCCTCTGGCAGTGGGAAGCCATTCCCTGTGTCCTGTCCCTCCATCCCTTGTCCCCAGTCCCTCTCCAGCTCTCCTGGAGCCCCTTTAGGCCCTGGGAGGGGCTCTGAGCTCTCCCTGGAGCCTTTTCTCCTCCAGGATGAACAACAGGATGACCCTAGAAATTCCCGCCTTTCTTGGTCAAAGCTTGGATGGAGCTGCCACGTTCATAAAGGAGATGGACAAAGGGCCTGTGGGCATTTCCTGGGAGAAAGGGACATCCACTGGGAAAATCTCAAAGTCCTCCCCTTGCCTTTTTTTCCTGCCAGCCTCCTGCAAAGTCTTGCCTAGAAGGATCCCTATTTCCAGCCTCCTCAAGGACCAAGCTGAGGGCTCCAGGTGGATCCACCAGAACAAGGAGAGAGCTGCCACCACCTCGCTCCTCACAGGGAGCTCCAAAGCACACCTTGCTGCATTTATGGCCAGGATCATCCCCCAGAGGGAATCGCTGCCCCGGGTCAGCCTCTCCTTGCCGGTCCCGCTGCTCCGGGGGTTTGGAAGGGGAGGAAGCAGAGAGGAAGAGCGGGCACATCAGCTGGTAACAGTTCAGAAACAGATGTACATTCCTGCGCACGACTCCGGCCTGAGCGTATCCAATTACTTTGGAACCGCGCTCCGCTCCGAGCGTCTCATCCCTAAAGCCCCGCTCCCCGCACCTCCCGCCCCTTATCTGCGCCGCTCCTTTGCTTTTGATTACGAACTTGTCACCGCAGGGGGAGTGCTCTGGCGGACATCCGCCTGCCACACCAGGGGTGGGGGAACAAAGCCCAGGCAGCAGGAGGAGCAGGGACAAACCCGGCAGCACGGGGAAGGTGCCCGCAAAGGATCGCTCCCGGTGGGTGCTGCACAAGCACTAAGGAACTATCCCTTAAAAAATGAGGACAAAAATGAATCGTCTTAATCACCGGCTGTAGTGGAGGTGGGTCGATGCTGGGTGCAGTTTGGGAGCGGGATGTTTCTGAAAGGAGGAGTGATGCTCTCCTCTATAGCAGGAGGTAGCCAGGAGGAGGAAGGCAAAAAGCACAACAGCGTCTGGTTTTCCTCCAGTTTGCTGCGAAAATTGGCGTCCCTGGCAGCTCCCCCAGCAGAAGAGAGCTGGAAGAGCAGCCTGAATGCACTGAAAGGATGTTACCTGCACTGTCAGGGCACCCAACCTTTTCCCGCTTCCCACGACAAGCAGAGGGAGGGGCGGCAGGACGCAGAAATCCAAACCTTCTCCTCTTCAGCACAGAGGGGTCAGAGGGTGATTTTCTGGCCAAACCCTGCCAAGGGGGCAACTGGACCACAGGCTTCCTATGGAGAACAGGCACTGACCCCAAATGCCAATCCACATTCATCATTGACCCCAAATCCCAACCCACATCCATCAGTGCCCTCTAACAAAAAAATCTAGGAGCCTGGTAAAGACAGAGGAACAGCATCATCGTGAGGGTCACATCCAAACAGGGCATTCGACTTCCACCAAAACTATTTTTTTTAATGTGGCATTTTTTATTTCCTAACCTGCCTCCCACCCTGCCGGGGTAGCAGGAAGGACGGATCCAGCCCAGCCCGCTTTGCCAGCGGCACCTTCGCGCTGCTTTCCCCACAAACCTCCCCAAACTCCCCTTTTCCTCCAGGAGAGCCGGATCACGTTTCAGCCGGGGCTGGTCCCGTGCCTTTGGTGCGCTCCAGGGCAGATATTTGCGGGATTGTCACCACCGGACTCAGCCCTAGCACCAAGCACGGCAGCAGTGGAGGGTCCACACACACACGGCAGCTCCGGAGCGATGCTCGCTGGAGCGGGGCTCGAAGCCTCTGTAATTACCCCACGGCCAAATCCCACCATAAATTTCCCCTAATGAAGCCTGCCTGATACTAAAAGGCTTTGCACGTTTAGAGGTTATGCACAGCAGCCATTCCCTTAGGGAGAAATCCTGCCTCGATCCTGCAAACACTCCTTCGCTCTCGTTTGCTGAAGCGAGGCGGGTTTTTATTTAATTTATTTACTTAATATTAGCTCTTTAATCCAGAGGAGCGCAGGGCTGCTCTGCTGCTGCCGCCGTGCAGCCGGAGAGGCACATCCCAGAGTGCCAGGAGCAGCAGCCACTCGGCTGGACCGGGATCACGCCACGTGGCAGCAGCTTTTTCCAGTGGGATGCCCAAGAGCTGTGGCCATGCTTGTGGAGGATTATCCCGAAGGCAAACTGCCTGTGCCAGCTGAGAAGGGAGCATGTTGAGATCCATCCACACAGTCCACCCCCAGAACCCCTCTGTCACTTGTAGGATCAAGTCCCACTCCCTGGAAACCCCTCGCACCCTGGGAGACCAAGCCCTGCTTTCGGTGGTCATGGCAGGGCCATAAAAAGCCGGAAAATAAATATTGGCAGGGCAGGGGGAGAGGAGAGGCACAACCAGCAGCTCCACTCACGCTCACAAGCTGGGATCTTGCTCCTGGTGCTCTCAAACACAGCCCACAACATCCCTGCTCCCTCCCGGAGCAGCTTTTTGCAGGCACCTGCAGCCCTTTTGGGCAGGGCACTCCGGGAGCTCAGCCCTGCATCCCACCTGTCCTCCTGTGCCCCACGAATCCCTGCAAACCCACGGCGCCTCACCCCATAAACGCGGTGCTGTGAGCCGGGAACCTGTTTGCTGGGAAAACCAGGAATGGTGCCCCTCCGGCCTTCGGTGATGGCTTCCCTCAATACTTGGAAAGGATCCCAGGCACTCAGGAGGCTTCTAAATAACCCCAGCATTAACCAAATACCCCTCACAAGGGGTGGCACCTGCTTTGAGGTCCGTGGGGCTGGCGGGCACCATCCCAGCCCACTCGTACTCGTGGAACTCCAGGTTTCAGATGCTGGATCAGCCCTCGGATCCGGCCCCAAACCCTTCTGGAAACCCGGATTTGGGGTGTGAGCGGGAGCGGCACCCGCCCTGCCCGGCTCACCGGGGTCTTAAATTGGATTAAAACTCTATTTGCAGAACGGCCTCGCTTTCCGACTTCTGTGCTGCACCTGAAAACCTTTCCTTTGGAAAGCAAACACGGGCTGTCCCCGGGGGCTGCCTGGGGAAGGCTTTCCACTATAAACATTACCTACCAGCAGTGCAGCCAGCCCCAGGCCAGCCAAAAATTCCTTCTCCTACCAAGGAACACTTTCCAATCAAACCAGACATTATTTTTTCCATTAATGAGTGTTGATGCCTACTGGAAAACTTTGCAAAGGAATCCACTACAAGCTAATTCTTCTGACACAACATTGACGTTTTACGAGTTGCTTTTGTCTTATTTCTTTTTGTTATTATTATTGCTCTATTTTATTTCCCTGCTCCGTATTGAAAACATGATCTTTGCTGCTCAGGAATGCATCTGTTCCTGCAATTTGGGCTGTGACTGACATCAGAGGTCCAAATCTGATTTTTCCCTGCCTTAGCTCCACAGAAGCAAGCAGAGTTTTCCCACATTTCCCCCCATGGTGTGATGGAGAGGAAAAAAAGAGACCTGTTGTCTTCTGTTGGATAGATCAAAAATCCTGCTATCACAGTTGCTGTGTGCTGGGGTACCACGAATTCAGCAGGAGGATATTCTGGAGGAGGAAAAAATGTCCTCCTGCCTACCTTGGCTGCAGATTCCCTAAAATGTACTGTTTAGCATTTAATGGAAGGGGGAAAAGCGGGGAGAAAATGGCAGTGCATGGCCAGTGTTGCCTCTCCGGGGTCGTTTCCATGGGGTTTTCCACAAACTGCTTTCCAGCTGATCCATATTTCGGGTTTGTCCAGGAGGGTTTTCCCCACATCCCCCACAAGTAGGGGTTTAGCCCCTCTGACCCCAGATCTCCACCATTCCCATAGCTCAGCGGGCCTCAGGGAACTTCTGCCGCTCCGAGGGCACCCTGTGGGATGGGGAGGGGACTCCCTTCTCTCTCAGTGATCCCGAGATGTTGGAATCCTGGGTTCAGAGAATTTCAGTCGGGAGGCAGGTCCCCACCCCATCCCTGCAGGACAGGAAGTTCGCAAGGCCCCCAGCACTGGGGGCTGCAAAATAGGGCCCCATTCCATAAAAATGGGGCTCGCTCCCTCTGCCCCCTGCTCTGAGCAGGGAACCTCTGCAGCCTGGCCACGGAGCTGGGAACGGGGCCCTGGGCAGCACCCCAAAAACCCCCGGGGTGGGTGCGGGGGGTTATCCTGGAGGGGTGCTGCAAACGCAGCATCCCCGGGGGCGGGGGGTGGCGTTCGCCAGCTATCTTTGATTCGAGGTGCATTCCCAAGATTTTAGTTAAGTGTAACATAAAACTGTGAAAGTTTAGCAGGGGAAAAGCCTTCCTCCCACCGACCTGGCCGGCCAATCAGGAGGGAGCCCCGCACCTCCCTCACTTCTGACAACTATTTAGCAACTGAGCTCAGCTAAAGTTTCCAAAAAGTTAGAATAACTTCCTCTCTCCAAGACCTCAATTTTTTTACACAACCTCGGTCCTTGAAATAAGAGCCCTTCAAGCAACCTGGAAAACGTTTGGTCAGCAAAAAAAAAAAAAAAAGGAAAAAAAAAGAAAAAAAAGAGTCCTCCTGTTTTTCCAAAGGATCTGTCTCAGGAATTTAAAGCACATTTAAGACACACACACACTCACATAACATAAGGAGGGGGGGAAAGGCTCTTCCCCTCCCCTTCTTGCAGAAAGCATGGAAGAAAGCTCCAGTTCTCCTGTTTCCCCTGTGGATAGCTTGGGGACCAGTGAAGAGGAGCTGGAAAGGCAGCCAAAGAGATTTGGCAGGAAGAGAAGATACAGTAAGAAGTCCAGCGAAGATGGCAGCCCCAACCCAGGGAAGAGGGGGAAAAAGTCCAGTCCCAGCTCCCAATCTTATGAAGAACTGCAGAGCCAGAGGATCCTGGCCAATGTCAGAGAGAGGCAGAGGACTCAGTCGCTCAACGAAGCTTTTGCCGCCCTGAGGAAAATCATCCCCACGCTGCCCTCTGACAAACTGAGTAAAATCCAGACGCTCAAGCTGGCGGCGCGGTACATAGACTTCCTCTACCAGGTGCTACAGAGCGACGAGATGGACAGTAAGATGACGAGCTGCAGTTACGTGGCTCACGAGAGGCTCAGTTATGCCTTCTCCGTGTGGAGGATGGAGGGAGCGTGGTCCATGTCGGCCTCCCACTAGCCACCGCCCAGGCCGGGCCAGCCCAAGGGGTAGGTACCCGTTTCTCTTCTCCTGGACGGTGCTCCGGGTCTGTTTCGTTCCCTTTGCCTGGGGAGAGGTGGCGTGGAATGCCGGGGACGCTGATGGGTTTGGGGTCACCGACGCGGAGGGCAGCGTAGGCACATCCAGTTCCTCCCGCTCCCCCTGCGCCGGTGGAAATTCAAATAAATGGAGCTTCCAGGAAGGCAAAAATGAGATGTGCCCCAAATTTTGGTGGGGGGGGGAAAAAGTAATAATCAGCATGCTTCTGCTCTGTGGGAATGGGGGAGAGAGAGGGGGCCGGTGTTGAGAGCTGGATGATGAGGGACAGAGGGGAAACCGTCACCGTGTGAGATTTGCCAGAAAGCGCCGCTTCGGAGAAGGGCTCGGAGAGGAAAAGGTGATGGCCACAACAGGCTGACAAGGGGATCCAAACCAGCTGCTGCCCCACTCCGTGGCTGTCTGCACCCGAAAAACCCCAGTGCTGAGCCCTGTGATGGCCACATCCCCTCCCAGCTGGGGGCCAGGGGGTCAGCAGGACCCACGCGGGGCTCGGCGACGGGTTCGCCCCAGGTTGTGTTTCTCTTAAAAGAAACGAGCAGCAGATGTCGGCTGCAGTCCTGGGCTCTGCCCCTTCCCCCCACACAGCAAAAAGCAAACAGAAACAGGAGAAACTCTGCTAAATTTTGGGGGGGTTTGTCCAGTTTCCCTTCCCCAAAGTGCCGGTGAAGCAGCGGCTGGCGATGGTTTCTTATTTACTCTCTTCACTAAACCCTTCCTTGTCGCTTTCCATTAGCAGGAAACTACTTCCTCTTCAGCTGCCTTTGTAATATTCAGGGAGGGAGGAATAAACAGTCAGAAAGGAGGGAAAAAAAGGCTTTTAATAACACCCTCATCCCCAGCTAATTAAGCAGAGCAGCTCTGCGTTGTGTCAGCCGGAGTTTGGGTCTGGCCGGGCGCTGTCTGGGGCTCCATACATAAAACAGAGCCCACAAGCCCATTTCACCAGGCAAACACTCAGAAGGGACATTTCCCCCGCCACCCTTGTGATGTAAAAATTAAATAATTTCATCATGTGCAGGGCTGAAGAGGAAAGTTTATCCCAGCCCATTGGCCGGATTTGTCTAAAGAGGCAAATCCATCTTTGTTCAGGCAGCAATGAACGGCCTGTTGGAATAAATAAAATACAGAACCAGGCAAAAACTTGATGCAACTGCAGTGCCTCAGTTCAAAAAGCTAAAAAAATGTGAAACCAGGACTTAACAGCGTTGTAAAACAGACTTAAAACCATTTCAGATATAAATGTTTGGCTTGCATCCTGAAAGAGTTTGGAATTTGCTGCAATTAAGGTATCCACGTGTTCTTCTAGTGAGTCCCCAAAATATGAAAAATGCCCCAAAATCGGTTATTCTACCCTTTGCATGAGCTTCCTGTTGTTTAGCTTTATTTAAATAGGTAACACTGTTGTTGTGGGGTTTATGGCCATCACTGGCATTCCTATTTTTTGCATGCCTTGCCCTGATTTCAACTGCAAAAATCCAAAACTGAGTGGGTTTTTCAAAAGATAAACCCTCAGTTTATAAAACAGAGAGCCTTTTCCCATGCTAATCTGGCTAAAAAACTGCAGCAAACAGATTAAAAAAAAACCAAAACCCACACACAAAAAAACCCCAGGCTTCTTGTCAAAACCAGATGTAAAATGTCCCAAACACATATTTCTTCAGCGGTTTAGATTGGCTCAATAGGAAAGTGCTGGGTTGGAACAATGCATTGATTCTGTTGTTTCCCAAATGATGTGCTGCCATTAGCCAAGGATGGTTGGGAATCTGTTATCTAATACACAACCGCTCCTAGCACACGCTACGGGGCAAAACCTGCCTTTTTAGAACCATATTTTAAACTCCACGCTGATTAAATTACTATTAACATCGCTCTGATGAGGTAGATTTTATAGGTAGGTGCTCAGATTGTCCCTAGCCCCCCCAAAAATTGTGAGGATATTACAGAAAAACCACGATGCAGAACCAAACCCCGGCACATTTTGGTTTGATTTGGAATAAATCGGAATCCGGCGCCTTCGCCGCAGCCCAACTTCCAACCCGGTGCTCCGAGGTGGCTCTTGCAGAGGAAGATCCCAAACTTTCCCCCCTTTCCCTGTGCCTGTGTGTGCAGGAACACGCGTGTGGTTGGACTGTTGAAAAGGTTGTTGACAAATGGCCTGGTGCGGTGCGGTGTCAAATTCGATCGTTTATGGCGACAGAAATCACGGCTGCCAGAAAATAAAAAAGAAACTACAACGAGGTCCTCAAGACACCCTCGAAAACAGGCAAATTTAGGTGGGTGGTGGGACATTTTATGAGTAAGTGGGGAGCAGCCTGTGCTGCCTCAATGGACAAAAAAATCCCCAAGAAATAGCTGTGTGGATTTGGGATCAGCTCCTGCCTTTCCTAGGGAGTAGGAACTGCAAGCATGGGGTGAGCGCCACTCAGGCTGGGCTGCCATCCTCCCTTTTCCCAAGGTTTTGGGGAGAGAGAAGCAAGGAAAGGTTTCGTCCTTGGAGGGACGCTCGTTCCCCTCTGGCTGCAAGCAAAATAGGAATTGGAGGAGCAGTTTGATTAGAAAATCAGAGCCTTGGGAACTGGGAAAATGCCACCTGGCCCCTGCGAACGCCAGCAGGTCACTGCTGCTCGCTCCCCCGGCCACGAGAGCTTTTCCTGTTCTGCTCCACGGAATTCCAGACAACTGACTCTGGGAGTTTCAGGAGAAACAGGCGCAACTTTTGCACCTCTAGGACCTGCAGTGGGATGTTTCAGCCGAGCCTTCCTCCCCTCTAAATCTCCCCATCCTCACGGCTGGCACCTGCGTCCCTTCCCTTGCAGTCACCTTTCCCTTTTGCTTTCAAGATGTTCCACAGGCTGTACATTGAAAAGAATAAATCAGGAAAAAAGGGCAGCATGTTTGCTGATATCCCTTTTAGCAGGGAAAAATCTGTCCAGCCGGGATGGCAGAACCAGCACAAAGTGTAAAAGACAACACAGCCTTGAGCCCCGCTCCAGTAAGACCAGTCTGCCCCTTCTTCCCGCTCACTGGGGACGAGCCCTTCGCCTCCCCTGGGCTGGCATTGGCGCTGGTAACCCCTTCCCCACCTTTTTCACGCTGGAGAAGCCCCGTTAAAAGCGTGTGTTCGGTCCACAGCCCTCATTCCATCGCCCCTTCGGACTCGCAGGGCTGTTCCCAGTATAAAACACCAGCATCCTATTTCATTTTCTCCTTAAAGAAGCAAACAGATGTTATCTCTGCTGGCCCTGGGAACAAAACCTAATTCTATAGTGTATGAGAGCAGCAGAGTGAACTGGGGGTGTAGTGACACTGGAACGAAGCCCTTTTTGTCCCAAAAGCCCCATTTTTTTTTATACACATCCTTCAAAAAATGTAAATAAGTTTCCTTGACAGGAAGGATTGTAAAGTTTGGTATTTACATTAATAGCCTTGTAGCGGCGGGAGGGGCGGGGGTTTCATCTCAGCGCGTTTAAAAAGACCAGCAAAATGCATTTTGGATCCTCTGTTTACGTTCGTGTCTTTCCTTGGGAAAGGATAAATCTGTTACCCAGCAGACACCAAACACGCTGCAGTCAGCCAAAAAACGCTCAGGCTCAGGGAGCTTTGAAAAAGAGGGTGCGAGGGAAATGCTCCGGAGAAGGAGACATGCGAAGAGACAAATCTGCCAGGGGCTAGACGCAAATAAATGAATTACCCATCAGAAAGAGCTGGAGACACGCATGGCGGAGGGGAAATGCTGGATCGGGTCCGAAGGAGCGCTTAGAAAAGTGGTAAAAACATGTTATTACTTAATCTGCTGGAGGCAGAGCTGCGGTAAAAGTCCTATCGGGAGAGATGTGCGTTGAAGGGTCATTAAGGCAACAACCGAGGCAGACATTTCGGCTAAGTAGACCTAATTTGTCTCCAAATTAGTCATCCTCACACCGCTCAGCTCGGCAGAGCAGCGCTAATTTTCAAAGCATCCTCATTAAAACAAAGGGAGAGACGGAAAGGCTTCTCCCCTCACATTCCTTCCTTCGGTGCTTTTTGGGGGCATATTTCCTGCAGTTGTAGGTAGCAGTGATAAATGAGCCTTGGAAATCACAGCGGGCTCTTAGAGAGCCGGGACAGATCCTGTAACCACCGCTGAGATCTCTTTTGGGGACATTTCATGTCACTCTTTCCCCCGGCAATATAATTATTTTTATAGCCGCAGCCCTGAGAATCATTTCCATGTGCTTCAGCACGACTTTGAAATCTCCGAGCCCAAAACCTCCAGAATTTATGTCTTGCTGGAGAGCTGCAGGAATGGTTTGACGAGGCCATGAACATGGAAAGGGACAGCACCACAACCCCGAAGCACAGAGCGAGCTCGAAATGCCGCCACGCAATTACAGCTGCTGGGGGAAAGCAGATATTTCGGGGAGCTTTTTCACCCCTCTTCCCAGGTTTTGCAGACAATTGGGAAGGGGGGAAAAAAAGCAGATTGCTCCTTGCAAGCTGCCGATCCCATCAGACACCTCGGTGCGTTGCTTGGAGAGTCACCACAGCTCCCGATTTCCTTCTTCAGGCAAATTCGGAAGTGAGGAAAGCCAAGAAACCCTCCAGCTGGGTATTAGCAGACTCATACTAATTAATGATCAGTTCTCAAGGATTAAAACAGTAGCAATATTTGCCAGAGATTAAAAAAAACCCCAAAAACAAAGCACCAAACCAACACTTGGCACCCTGGCATTAATTAGATTTGTAGTTGTGGAAGATGACCATTCAGCAGCAACAACTAATCACACACAAAGAGCAAATTAACTCAGCCAGCCCATAAATCAAGGCGAGGCAGCCCTTGCCCTCAGACCCATCCCTTTAACCACTTCCACACCAGCCCCAATGCCCTTGTCCTTCTGGCAGCTGTGCAGCAAAACATGGGAATCAGGGCTCCGGGACCCTTCGGGATGTGCTTCTCCTCCTGCCTTAGAGCGGGGATTTGGGGGGTAAAATAGAGGATCCCTCTCTGAATTATATTCGTGGTCTGTCACCCTTAGAGCCCAAGGTTGTCCCTGTTCCGCAGTAAGGAGGGTTTTCCCTCGGGAAGGAGGGGAAAAAATAAATCAGTCTTTCTCTATCCCATCAAGGGAAGCAGCAGCAGGAATTTGGAGACAGGTTCCTTGCAGGAGGAGGGTGCAAACGGGACAGGGAGGTTTGGTTACCACTGCCATAAAAACGTTAAATAAGCGACAACAACTCCTAAACCCTGCTGGTAACAGAGGGCTCAGAGTGGCCATTAGACCCCTGAATTCTCCAGATTAGATCCCTGACTTCTCCAGATGAGATCCCCGACTTCTCCGGGTGGCTCTCCCGAGGTCTGAGCCTTTTGGGTGGAAAAGGTGTTTTGCTCTACTGCTCCAAAACGAATGCGGGAAAGGCAGCGTGGATTCTTCATTCCCAAACCAGTGCCCAGGGGCCGGGATCCACCTGGATCCAACCTCTCTTTGTTATAATTATGTGATTTGGGATTTTTAATGGGGTTTTTTTTTAACACCTGTGTTTCGGCAAGGGATGGGATTCAGGCAAATCCGTTCTCCCCCAGATCACAAAAGTGGTCAGACACCAAACCAGAAAATAATCCTTGTGCCTGGCTCTCTACGGCGAGTGACAGTCCCTCCTCTTCCTCCCATCTCCCCTCCACCTTTTAACCACAGCTCAGAAAACAGCAAAAGGAGGAGGTGGGGGCGAGAGAAGAGACAGATGTCTACGGGTTCAGCTTGATGTATATTTACTGGAAGGGGTCCAGTAATCCTGGCCTAGCTTTAATTGAATTCCTAATAAGAGAGTTTTGCCTTGTTAGCTGCCACCCCCAAGAAGCATTTCCTTAAGAGATATTAGACCTGCCAAACTCGTGCTTTAAAATGTATGAAGTGGGTTTTGGGTGAGTTTAGCCACCAGAAATCCTCATGCAGTCATTTATCTGATTATGCCCTCGGTTTTAACTGTTCAGGCCTCCTTTAAAAATCATATGTTTGTGCTTAAATGTAAATAAACCCAATTGCTCTGCTGAAATGGGGGAATCATGGCTGTGCTGAGCTTCCTATTAAAAAAAATTAGTTAATCCAGCTTGGAAAATTCACTAGGGTGGGATGGAGCCAGGGAGAGGCTTTCACAGAAAAAACAGTATTTTGGGTGGCTGGGGGGGTTCCCCAAGGCGTCCACACTCAGTGTCCCCAAAACCAAGCTCCTCAACAAAATTAACCTGCCAGAGACACAAAAATGAATATTTGAGGCTGACCCTTATGGCGAATTTTATGCACACCACAGTGGAACTTCTCTGTGTGATGTGGCTCCTTAGGCAGAATTCCTGTCTGGGAGGGGAAGCTCAGAAATGTGAGGAATAAAACAAATAGAATTGTGGACCCAGGAGGGAGATGCTTCCCAGCAAACAGCTTGGCATTGGAAACTGAAGATAAACCACCTTGTTGAGGACAAGAAAGGAGTTTATAGTTTAATCCAGCTGCACAAAACCCAGCTGGGCCCACCAGAAACCCTGGTGCCATCGCCCTATGGAGTCAGGACCACGCCTGCCCCGCAGGACAAAAATCCCACCCTGAATACGGCCAGGACAGAGGTGCAATGAAATTTATTAACAACCCATTAATCAATGGGTTGTTTGGATGGGGAAAATAGGTTTCCAGTTTGTTCCAGCTGAGCAACTGCCTCCCTGTCCTTTTCATGTGTCCCACCGGCATGCCCAGCATCACGTCCATGCCACAACCCCACAGAATTCATGCCACAGGCACTTTTTTGCCGATTCTCATGAGTTTGAGACTTTCTTCCCCCAAATACACAGGTGAGCTCGCCCACCAGGCATCAGTGGGCTCCAGAACATGGGATGCGTGGCAGGAATTGAGCCTGTGCAGGAACATCTGGGAATCGCCCCCATGGAAATTTCCCAGTGAGAAACCAGGGCATAAAACCGCATGATAAAAACAGGTTGGATGAGATAATACCGCTTTTTACACAAGCACTCTGCACACAGCATATCAACCTGTATTTTTACACATTAGATAGGATGGCTAGCCTGCATGTTTTAATTTATTTTGCTTAATTACTTTGCCTGATGAGCCCAGGAAATTTCTGCTAGCACCAAACCCTTTTTGCTGCACTGGTGGTGAGTGCGACACTCCAGGCGCGGCCCCGCGATCTCCAAAGCTCCCTTCCAGCTCCGTGGGGGTTTGTGCACGGAACAACCCGACATTTTACAAGGGCTTTTTCATCCCTGGCCACGAAAAGGGCTGTTAAGAGATTCCTGGGATTGCCAGCACTAAATAATCTGTTTTATACCAGATGGGGCTGAAATGTTTGCTGTTCGAAGGGAGCTGGACCACAGCGGAGCGGCTGCGCTCTCCCCTCCATCGCGATGTGATGAGTTTGCACTTGGGTTTTGGGACAGAGAAGGGGTTCGGGCTTTTGAAATGTTTAAATCAGTTTTTACCTCAAGAACAGGGGATATCAGAGATCCCTTTCCAGTGATCCCCTTGGAAACTTTAAAACCAAACAGCCTAATGATCAATATTTCTCGTTATAATGCGCACAAAGGAGTAACTCACCGCTGCTTTCCCTGTTCATGCCAGGGAAATTGGTAGTGGCAAGCACCTCAAAAAGACCCTGTCACACCAAAAATACAATTCCAGGCACCCCCAGGGCATTGCCATGCGCCCAGAGGGCTGACGATACGGAACTGGGAGCTCAAAACACGCCGATTTTCAGCAGGGCCGAGTTAATCCGAAAGTTTTCCTCCGAAGCGCCGTTATTTTGTAAACTGGGCAATACTTTCACTCTCGATGAGTGGAAAAAGGTAAATATTTTAAAGCTGTTGAGGGAAACAGACACGGCTCTGAAAATTGTAGCTATTCTTTAGCTGTGCATATTCATAGAATGGTAAGATTTTTTCAGGCTAATAATGTCAGAATCAATTCATGGAATCATACGATTTTTCAGGCTAAAATGCCATTAACAATTCATAGAATCACATGATTTTTCAGGCTAAAATGTTATTATCAATTCATGGAATCACATGATTTTTCAGGATAATCATATCAGAATCAGAGAGAAAAACACCCAGCCTTAAATACAGCACTATTTGCAAATCTATTCCCCATTTTTCATACCGGTTTATTGTTCTCGTATTTGCCATTACTGGCTCATTTTCTGCTGCAATTAGAGAGGTGTTCATGCCCACTGCAGTGCCCGAGGCACGTGTACAAGTCCCAAGGACAATTCTTAGATCTGCCCGCTCATCCCTGCTCCTCCAGAAAATAAACCTCCTGTTTAGGGCACATTGGGAGCTATTTCCTAATGCCATCATTTCACCAGCTGTGAAATGTACTTTTGTTCCCCAGTGCTGCTTTTCCTTAATCTTTCCCTGAAATGCTACTCCACAGCCTCTCGCACGGCTCCAGCCACATTTGTGTTGTTTGAAGATCCAAAAGCTCTTTCTGGAGAGGAAATCCATAGGCTCCCCCCTCTCCTTGAATTACTCATCCAGTGCTCAGGCTGCCTTGCAGCTCTTCTGTAGCTCAGGCACATCCTTCAAATTGCGCACGGGGCTAAAATATTCCAAAACCCGGGGGGTTGGGGTCATTTCTGAAGGAGGGAGAGGAGGTGGTGAAGGTTTCCTGGAGCTCTCGCAGGGAGCCCAGGCCAGGAATCGATGCCTGAAGCTTTTCAGGGGGTCTGGCTGCTGGGACAATTTGGGACCTGGGTGTTTGGAGCTGCTCCATCGAGGTGCAAACAGAGATAATGAGGCACTGCCAGCTCTGCAGCTGTGGCACAGCCAGGGAAGGGACTCAGGAGAGTTGTTGGCCCCGTGGTGAGCTTGCTTTTACCCCCCAACTCCAGCTGGTTCCCTTCTCCCAGGTGTCTATGAGAGCTGGGAATGCCCATGCCAGGAATGCCAAACCATCCCCAAGCACAGCTCCAGCCCTGTGCAGGCACTGCTGGGACCCCAACCCTTCACCCTGAGCACCCCCAGCCCCTCAGAGCAGGGCAGGAGCTCAGGAACAGGGGCTCTCCCTGGCTGCCAACATCCCAGCACCACGGAGGGATGCAGGGACACCAGGCTTTGCTCCAGCAGGTCCAGGAGGCGTTGGATGGGGCTGGGAGGCAGATGAGGCTGCTCCATTTCCATTCTCTGAGGAAACTAAGAATTTTTATAAAAAAGCAAGCGAGAATTTGGCAGCAAGTGGAGGGTGGGGACGCCTGCCAAGGCCTGGACAGCTGTACCTTCTTCACTAGCAAGTTGTGTGATCAGCGAGGGCCGTGCTGAGAGCCAAGAGGAGTTACCAGAGCTGCCACATCGCATTTGGCTGATCCTCCCTCTGGGAGACACCTTAAAGAAACAAACCCACCCTAACAGCTCTGCCAGCGTCAGCACAGCAAAACCAGGGGTCACCTCACAGGCTTGGGGTGTTGTTGTGGTGTTCCCCCCCCGCCTTTCCCCAATTTCAGATCCAAGACTAGGGGACAGGGGAGGAGGAGACTTTATCCAAGGCTGTTTTTCCATTTTCTGCAGCCTTGCTTGCGTACCACAGCCTTGCCTGCCCCTCCCAGGCACGGCTGGACCTTCCCCACAGCTTGAAATAACCCAGGAAATTGTGCAAAAGCTGCGGCGGGTCCCGTCCCGCCCGGCTGCAGGGACATCCAGCTCGGCAGCTTTGGTGTCCCTGCACTCTAAATCCTAAAGCTTCTGTCTGCTGGGGTCTTCAAAACAGCAAGAGGGTCGCAGCAGGAGGGAGGGAGGTGTGATGGGCTTGGAGGAGGTTTTGGGAGCACTGATGCGCCTGCAGACCCCAGGCCGTGGCTGGGGGAGCCTCCCCTCCCCTCCCCTCCCAGCAGAGTGGGTGACAAAAGGCTCTCAGATGTCTCCTCAAACAGAAAACTGTTCCCCCTTTTCTTCAAGAGAAAAGCTAGAGATCCATTTCCAGGTGTTATCCCAGCCCTGCCTGTCCCCTGCATCTCCAAGCACTTCCCAGGCTTGAAGATTTCATTTTAAGCTCATCACTGAAACAACCTCCTGAACTCCAAAGGCTCCCTTCACAGCCTGCCACGTGTATTCCCATTTCCCCCACAAAGCTCGTTTTCCTTGCAAACATCTCCAAAAGCTCCTTCCAAGCAACCGTGCTTGCTCCAAAGCTGCTCTGAGGTACCCATTCCCCACACATCCCAGTGGTGCACAAACATTTCTGGCAGCTCTCCCCGCCCTGGCAGCCCCAGCAGCAGCAGATTCTCAGACTGGGAGATGGAAAAGGTGGAAAACGGCAGGAGCTGCTGACTCAGCACCTGCTGGCACTAGAGGGCAGGACAAACTGCATTAAATGAAGAATAAGGTGGGGTTGCATCCAAGGGGAACATCCCCTGTGTGCCTAACAGGGAGGAGGTGGAATATCTGGGACCAGCCAGGAGCTGTCTCACTGCCCAAGAAAAAGGGGAACCAAATTTTGCACTGGGCACATCCCGCATCAGTGATCATCAGGAGAACAGACTCCCAGGTTAATTAATTTAGGGTCAGAGCGTGGCATCAGAGGTGCTTCCACCTTGTAGCCACAGCTGCCTTTCTGATAGAAAAATTCCTTTTTTTTTTAAAAAAAAATCCCATTTTCCTGCTGTGTTTTCCTGGGTATGTAATTAAACCTGCCCTGTCCTCCTCTTAACAGGAGGTTTTAAATTAGCTCCAAACACAACAAGCACAGGTCTACTCCATTCCTTTACCAACAGCCACTTCAATAAACTCCAGTTTTAAAAGATTACTCCAAGAAGGTCAGGCAGCGCAGTCCTTTCATGAGGGAAAACCCCACGGAGCTGGCAGGCATTGAGAGCAAGGCAATTTGTGGTCTAAACACAAGAAAAAAACCTCTCAGGCCTCCCAGGTCAGCCCTAATCCTGCAGGACAAGCATCCCCCCGAGGTGCTGGTACCCACAGAAAGCATCTGCTCTTCCCTGAGGGACTGAATGCCTTAAAAACCTAAAGATTGGGGTGCATGAGGAGCAGCTGGACCCCAGAGAGACGCTGTGCCCACAGGGCTCCTGCACAGGCCTAGACCCAGCTGAGACCCCCAAAAACTGCACACAGAGCTGGCAGGACCGTCCTGAAAGCTCCTGGGGCAGGGAGAGGAGAGGGACAAACACCAAAATCTGAGAGATTCCACAGATTCCTTAGAAGAGAGTCACTGAATGCTGCTGGGCAGGGGAAATGCAGGGGTTTGGCTGTGATTTGGGAGTGAAAACATCTCAGGCCTGCTCTGCTGCTCAGGAAAAAGGGGGGGTCTGTAAATACCCCTGAAAAAGGGGGTTTGAAGCACAGCAAACTGCAGAGGTGGTGGCTGAGGAAGGAACCCCCAGCTTGCTCCCATCTGCTCTGTCCACCTCCAGCCCGTTTCCCACTGTTGCTGGCAGGGAGCAAAAGCGCCACGGGATTTTGGGGCCGTTTCCTCTGATGGACACTTTCCACCAGAGCCTCTGGGCTAAGTGAGAGGGTGACACCTCTTTTGTGACCATTTGATGGGGTGCCACCGCTGCGTTTTGCTCTCCTTGCACCCACAGCCCACCCTGGGCCCTAAACGAAGGGGCCAGGCCAAACCTACTCCCAGCCCACGCCCACCTTGCCCTGCAATTTTGCCTCAGTTTCCCTGCCCAAAAAGCAGATGTCAACACTTGCAGTGCCCACCTTGGCACCTCCCCAGCAGGCAAGGCCTTGCCAGCACAGAAGGGATTCACGTGCCACCAGGCTGGATTTACTTTCAGCCGCTTATATTCGTTTCGCAGCTTCTCATTGCAGAGATCTAAACTGCAGATGTTGCTGCGCCTCAGATTTGGAGAGGGACAAAAACGGAAGGAAAAAGGTTAAGCAGCTCTGTGAGTCACTCCAATACACGACCTACTGTTGATTTAGAAACCTACCTCGGCTGTAAATACAGAATAAGCTTCTCCAAAGTGTTTAACCTCTTGTATTCTGGCCAGAAAAACCAATAAATGAGAGCAAAACATCCCTCCTGAGTCACAGAAGCAACAGAGCTGGAAAACTCTGCTGTGGGGTCAGTACTGAGAATAAAGTGACCCAAAACAAGTGACCTAAGGAGGGAGGGGAAAAATAAAAAATAAGAGGTATTAGTGGGGCAGATAATGAAGAGAGCAGGCTGTGCTGCTCTCTGGGATCTGCTCCAGGCAGCAAAGGCGGGGAATAACTTCCCAAACAAGCAGAGAGAGGCTGTGCCATGAATAAAATAAAATAAAATACAGCTCACACCAATAGCCGGACTCTGGTTCCACAGGCACCCACTCGGTGCATCCAGAGTCTCCTTGGAGCTCCACAGACTTGTCATATCCCTCATGATCCCAAATCATTTATCCACAGGCTGCTTTTTTGGGGCTGGGAGGCAAAGGACATCTTGGCTGGGTAACTGGGGAAGGGCTGGGAGAATTCAGAGTAGGAGAATTAGCTTTGCTGCAGGTCTTGCTGTGCATCAGTGCCAGGGAAGCTCTGGAGAGGGCAGGCTGTGCATGGAAACGTCCTAATTCCAGCTTTGGAAAGCCCTGTGAGTTTTGGAAGGCAGCTGAACCATCCAACACCCCCACACCCCCCTCCAATATCTTGTTGAATCATCTTTTGTCTTCAAAGCAGAGGGTGTAGCAGCGGAAGGAGAGCTTTCCCTGGGATTTGAGGCACTGAGTGGGAGTTGAGAGAAAGGCCAGCATCTGCTGATCTCAGGGTACCACCAGGAGAATTCTGCACCAGGATCCCGAGGAGGTCACTTGGGCCGGAGCCATCCCGAGGCCTCCGGTTCGAGCAGGATCCTGCAAAGTGACCAGGGCAGCCAAGGGGGGCTGGAGAGTCCCAACGACCCCACTGATTAAAGGGAAAGCTGATGAGCAAGCACTTCCAGCACAAATCAGGCTCGCCTTCAACATTTAGGCATGATTTAAATTGGCAATGCTGTGGTTCACAAACCACCAGAGGTTTCTGTAGGGATGGGGATGCTTTAAAAAAAAATAAAAGTCACCATTCCAGTCAGCACACAGATGCAAAACTCAGGGCAGGGAAAACTGCCTGAGTAGTGCTGATGGATAATTCAGACCCAAATACCTCTTGGAGTAATTTTCCTCCCCATTCCAAAGGCAATTTCCAGCCCTAATCAGATGTGAACTGAGACAAGATTCCAGAAAATGTATTTTATTTTAAGCTCTTTTTTGCTAGTTTTGAACTCTTCAAAGATTATGTGCTCAAGCTTTTCCACCTAAAACCCAAAGGCTGGAACTTTACCCTAATAAAAATGCTACATTAATTGATAAATTAAGACATTACATAATCTGTTGGGGCCTTGTGTGAGGGAGGAGCCTTAATCAGTGAGATCAGTGATATTTTGGGAGCTCCCAGGAGTGCTCACACAGGTCCTTGCTGGCATTGGGCTAAGCCTGGCACACAGCGAGGAGCCCAAAACCAGGAGAAGGCACAGCACGAAGCCGAGGGATGTGGGAGGTTAAAATTCTTCCTGGTGGTTTCAGAGCTGCCCACCCAGCCAGGATGCTCTGTCTGAGCAGCACTAACAGGGTCAAACCCCAGAGCTGAAGCATCACAAAATGATTTAACCCTCTCTGCGGCACTGCCCGCTCCCCAGCACAGCTTCAAACAGCCAGGACCACCTTCCTCTGACCCATTTTTGGGGAAGGGACAGGGGCTGACGAGCAGATTGCAGCCAAAGAGATTTAGAGCCCTTCCAGATCTGGGAGTTTTTTGATAGCCACCAAGTTTTCTTGAAAGTTTTCTTCATCCTTTTGAGAATTCCAGCCTAAACTCGTATCCAACAGCCTTTACCATTTAGTTACTCTTTGGATCTCATGGGAAAACTAAAACCCCTAACATACAGGACCAACATAAGTAGGGATAAAGCAGCATTGTCAGGTTTGGAATACACAGCTCAAGTCCAAGAGAAGGCACAAGTTGGTTCAGAGCTGTCCCTACACGTCCTGGGCTGTCTCCACCAATGTGTCTGCTCCCTGGACTAGGCCACAGCTCCTTTTCCTGGGAAGGCAGCCCACAGCCATTCCCTTGCTTAGCCAACAAGATGACTTGGCTGGATCTCATCACGGGGCCAGGCAGTGAGTCCCCAAAAATTAGACTCCTCACCCCCAGCCCGTGCACACAGGAGAATCTTTGCATCTGTTGAAAAGGGGAGCAGATCCCCTCAGAGCAGATACAGATCACCAATTCGTGCTGTCAGGGCCTGGCTTGTGCAACCAAGCATTGGAAGGAATAAACCCAGGTCCTTTCACACTCAAAGATCTTTAAGGTCCCTTCCAACCCAAACCAATCCCTGATTAATGGAGCAGAGATGGAAATCATTTGGATGGTGCAACACTGGAGAAGTCCAAGAGCCTCATCCCCTGGCCTTAAGACCACCCCAAAAGCAGAGGTGGAACAGCCAAAGTGAGGTGACGGGAGCAGAATGAGGGTATCTCTGGAAGGAAAAGCAATGCCAGCAGTTCTCCTTAAGTCTCTGGAGCTGGCACAGTCCTGCCAGCCTCCTTATTCCAGCCCTACCTAGTTTGGGAGCAGCATGCAAACACTTGGAAGGGAAGGAAGAAAGTGTTTAATAAGTCTGAAATAATTTGTTACAAATTCATTAGCTATTATTTCAGCTGCGTGACCTCCTGAAGGGACTTTCTAGAGGGCCAGATTATGCAGTCAACTGAAAATATAAATAAGTATGGAAAGGGCAGAGATCACTTTGCTCAGCCAAACCGTGTGGGATGTCAGGTTAAGTTTCCTGTCGGGTGCATCCGTGCACTTCCAGGAGGGGAGCGTGGCCCAGCATTTGCATTTCTTCTGCCAGCCCCAGGGAAAACCGTGTGCCACGGGAACCAGCCAGTCTCCCTGAAAAAAGCCTCGTTTCATTCACTCATTTACTGGTGTTGATTTCAATCCCTGCTGCTTTTAGGGAGACTTTAACTGGACTGTCTGTCTGTACGTTCACACCGATATTTACTGATGGGGAAGTGCTGTATTAGGGGTGAAATGTGCAGTGCACGTACAGATACAGATCTTCTCTATCCCTGGAAGTGTCCAAGGCCAGGCTGGACGGGGCTTGGAGCAGCCTGGGATAGTAGGAAGTGTCCCTGCCCATGGCAGGGGATGGAACAAGACGAGCTTTAAGGTCCCTTCCAGCCCAAACCATTCTGTGATTTTATGACACGATAAAGCCCATCTGTGCCTGTATAAGAATGGCGACGAGAAATTTCAAAAGGAAACCAAAGCATTTTTAGCAGGCAAAAAGCACACAGAGGAGTGAAAAGTTCTTAAATTAAGTCACCCCAGCCATCCTCCACACCCACGGCGTATTTAATTAAACCCGGGCTCACAGATAATCTCTGTGTTGTGTGCAGATGCACGAGCACGTTTCTCCAGACAGAGACAGATCCAAGCTTCCCTCTTCTCTCCCTGCATTCAATCTGATTCTTTAATAAGCCTCTGAACCCTCATTTCAATCACCGAATGTAGCACTCCAGCCTCTTCACAAGCATCACAATCAGATTTCACCTGGAGAATACAAAACTTAAAGAAACATCTCATACTGCGAATACAAACCGGGGGTAAAACTCTGTTGTACAGAGCAGAAAAGCTGTTCAGCATCAACCAGAGGTTCCCATCACCCCTGGAAACATCCAAGACCAGCTTGGATGGGGGGCTTGGAACAACCTGGTCTAGTGGAAGTTGTCCCCGCCCATCCCAGACCGCTGGTGAAACCCAGAGGGGAGCGGCACTGCCAAAGCCGGAGCACGGAGCCTTTGTTCGGAGCAGATGCTGCGGGGAGCCCGTCCTGCTCCCCCCCAGAGCGGGGATTGCATCAGAGCCGCGGTGACACAGGTTATTATCCCAGCGGGAACCTCGCAGGGGTCACTCTCCGAGGTTCAAACAAGTCCAGCTTTTGCAGCTGGCAAACCTAAACAAGACCAGCCAGCTGCTGCCGAGCTGAGTCAGCCGCACTCGTCCGCCTGAAAGCGTCCACTTAACCCGTTCACTTAATCACCCAAACCCCAAAAACCTGACAACTGCAGACGGCGAAACGCACATCTGCCTTTTGCAGCACGACAGGCTAGAAAAGACCGTGGAAACCGATTTTCCAGGGCTTTTCTTCCTAGGCTGCTGAGTGCGTGCTGTACACAAATCATGTTGCTGGGGAGCCGGGCTGCTGTGAGTCAGCAGAGCATGTGCTCCATCCCACCCCAGCCAGCGGGGCGAACAGCACGCATTTCACTATTAAACATGTGATTAAATCCTCCAGCAGACACAGACCAGCAGACTTGTTTGCTCCTCGAGCAGAGAGATTCCATCTCTGCCCGCTCATTCTCCCAAAAATTTGAACTTGCCCTTGAGAAACAGCAGCAAGGGAGTGATAACTTTGCTTTACCTCTCGCGAAGCCATAAAACCCAGAAGAGCGATGAAAAGGTGACCCGAGAGCTCTGAAGGGGATAATTTATTGATAGGAAAGAAATACGAAGCAGCGGCGCGGACAGCGAGCAGAATAAAGCAAGATTGTAGAAACGATTAGTCAGTCGTTGCATCGGGAATTAAACCCCTCGGGTGTTCTTTTGTGGGAGCGGAGGCTCTCGGAGCAGAGCAGGGGGTTGGGAAGCTCCCGGCGCTATCCGGGCTGGAAGCGCGTTGCTAAAGAGGTTGTGAGTAAGATCTGGCTCCCTGTCCCCTTGCCGTGGTTTCCCTGCCCGGCCCGACCCGCGGAGCAGTTTCAGGGAAGCCCATAAAGCAGTGGCCAGCCCCACGCCCAGTGCGGGGAGTGATGCTGCTCCTGGGAGCCTTGGAAAAATGATTCATGGATGCTCCGAGCCCGGACAGGGCGTGGGGGGATGCGCTGACCACGCTGCTGAAGGAGGACGGCAGCATCCAAACCCGCAGGAATAAAGATAAAATATTCCCCCCCGCCCCGACCAGCCCCGAGGGAGATTCACAGCCACTCTGCTGTTACCTGCAGAAAGCCCTGTCCCCTCAGGAGCCACGACAGCGCCGGGTGCCCAACTGGAGCGGGCAAACAATATCCGACCCCTCGTTCAGCCAGAGCCAGCCAAGAGGTCGGAAACAAAACAGCCAAAACCACGCTGAAGTGCAGCACATTCCGACAAAACAACAACAAAAGCCAGTCCTCTGCACACCCCCAAACCCCTTCAGGCCACAGCAGCAGCCTTACCTGGCCCTCATGCAGAGCTGCGCCCAGGACATCTCCAGAGCTGGAAGGGGCCCACAGGGATCATCGAGTCCAACTCCTGGCCCTGCACAGGACACCCCAAGGAGCTGGGCAGCCCCAGGAAGCAGAGGCAGCCTCGGGAAGAGGCTGGTAAGGAGAGGAGGAGGAAGATGAAAGAGAGGGGTAGAGCTGATTATAAACACCAGGGCGGGGAACGGGCTCAGTACCTTAAAGGGCTGGGGCTGAAATCTAGAGGGTTCGGTTTAAGAAGCCTGGTTTAAGGGTTTTAAGCCTGGTTTAAACGGGATGTTCTGTGATTCCAAGCATGGGCAACGCCATCTGCGTGGAAGGCAGCAGCTGTAAAGTTTAGGAAAACGACTGTACTGTGTGGTACTTGCATGAAAGGCTGGGAAAAACGTGGGACCCAGGAGAGATGCAGGGTGGCTTTTGCCAGGCTTGTGCCGTGCTGATGCAGCTGCCAGGCCAAGGAAAAGGGAGAGGAAGAGCCCCGGGGCAGTAGGAGATAAGGAATGCCGAGCCTATCACACTCATTCAAATTCCAAGTCGCTGTCACCATTCCCAGGGTGCCCGAAACGCCAATCCCAATGACTCACTCCAGCCCCACAAAATCCAGAGTGCCTCATGCCGTACCAAGGGCTCCTTCCCCCCGGCAGGATTGTTTGTCATATAAAAATATAGCTCCCCCTTCACGAGGGCAGCACCATGTAACCCCAGGTATTTTAAAGCGTTGAGCGATTCTTGCCATAAAAAAAAAGATCAGAGGGGCTTTATTGACTGCAGCAGGGTTAAGCCGGTTTATTCCGAGTGAGAATTTGGCCCCTTGACTTCAAGGAAGCCGTGCTGATTAATCCCAGATGCAGACCTGGCCGGGCACAATCCCTTCCCGAAGTCCTGGGACTGAATCACCTCCGTTGCTCAGAGCCTGGGTGGTTATCAAGGAACGAGGAACAGCACCTGCCATGAGGGAAACACTGAGGACGGGGCCAGGGAGTTGGGATTGAGGAATTCAGGGACCTTCAGGGTGTGCCTTGTAGCAGCAGGGAAGATGCCAGAGTAGCATCCTTTCTCCTGCAAACATCTGGGAATGGCGTCTGGGATGGGAGGCCAAAACCTGGGCATTGAGCACAGCGGGCAAGGAGATGAGGAATCTTCCTCATCTTACTCCCACCAAGGGCTTTTTGTGGTGCTCTCTAAGGATCCATAAGAGTAAAACCAGGATTAAATCCACCCACGCTTCAGGGAAGCTGCCCCAGCATCTCTTTGGCAGTTTTGAGGAGCAAACACAGCTTCATTCCTGCTCCAGATGCCAAGGAAAAGGGTCTTTTTTCAGCTCTTTTTTCAGCTCCTCCAGCTGAGGCTAACTCAGGACAGGCGAGGTTTTGCTTCCCAGAGTTGTAGGCACGAGTGCCATACTTTTTGCAGGAAAAACTAAAATCCTTTACACGTGTGCTTGTGGAGAGGTGGCAAAACTCTGCCACGTGTGGATAAACACCAGAACAAACCAATTCCAAGGCGGGTGTTGATCGGTTCTTGGGTTTGAAACGCAGCGTAGGTGGCACCTACTCTACCAGGTCACTCATGCAGAGGCATTAAATATTCCTGGCTGTAGGATGCCAGTGTCTCTCCCCAAATTTCCCCTGAGGGTCTCTGCCCCACATGTGCACCGTGCAGGCCAGGGGGACTCCGAGGGCTGGGCTTTGCGTGCGGAGGAGACTCGGCAGCACCGCTGGGAAGAGGGAAATGCCTGGGCTCGCAGTTCCCTCGCTCCAGCCCGGCCTTCCAAGCTGTGTTTGTGAGGGCCGGCGTCTGGAGCGGGACGGGACCCGAGGATTGATGGGCAGCAGCACACGAACAGCTGTGCACATCTGGCCCGCAGGTGTCTCAGCTGCTATTTGTCAGGGACATGAAAAAGCACCCCGAGTTCCCGGAGCAATCGTACCTGTCCCATGGATTGTTCCCAGAAGCCCCCAGAATTCCGTGGATTTTATGTCTCTGCCTTTTAGTGGGTGGCCCCCAATTTTTTTTGCTTGTTTTCCCGTTACTATTTTATTTAAAAGAAGGAGTTTAAACCCTAGATGCTTTTAAAACAGGGGGGGTTTGTTGTTATTAATTCCACTGGCATCAATCCACGCAGCTGAGTCAGTCACAGTGGATGGTTATCATCCTTTCCCTGATTTACTCCCAGGAGTAGATGTTACTACAGAGCCTTTGTGCTGCACTGATGAATAAAACTGAGGCTGTTCCTCCTTGTGCTCAGCCACAGATAGAGCCAGACTCGCTCCCAAAATATTTAATCTATGCAAGGACAGGTAAAGTGGGGAAATGGGTAAGGAAAGTCTCATCCATGGGGTAGGAAAATCCAGGAGCATCCCACGGGGATGCTGCCGCTTCTGAGGTTTGGGAACTGCAGCTGCACACAGGAAAACTGTGAGAGCAGAGGAGCTGCTGGCTGAGCAGGCCAGACCCAAAGAGTTCCCTTGGAAAAAGAAGAAAGCCACAGATGTATATGTTTATTTTTAGAGAAGGTGTTTTTCCTAGGATTTGTATTATTTTGGCCGGGACGCCGAGGGGGAGGAGGAAAGGTTTCCCTTCGGCCAATAATATGTGCTCTCCCAAAACGGGGTGGAGGCAGAAGGGTGTTCTCACAGCCCCGTTGGTATCTCAGTTGTGTTTATCCCTGCAGAGGCATACAGGGACCAGAGACCATGTCCCAGGGACTGCCAGCTTGGTCCTAAATTAAATTCCCCCTTTGTTGTGGCAAGTTGTGTCTGTGCAGGGTGGGATCTGTCGCTGTGAGCGCCTCAGCAGAAGCGGATGGGCCACCTCTGACAACTCCACCCTCCTTCCCTGATTTCCACCCATTCCCGCTGCCTTGGCCCCGTTTTGGGTGTGCATTTCAGGCAGTGCCTGCCCAGAATTGCCGGCGCTCGGGCAGCTGGAGCCCGGGGCTCGGGAGGCAGAGGGAGGCGGGATGTGGCTGCTCTCAGCCTTGGCGTGAGCCTCAGAGCCGCTCCGTAGGGACACGTCGGTGTATGTGCAAGTCCTCCTCCCCAGCTATTTCCCTGGAGCTGCACTGGGAGAACACCTCCTTCCCTGCCTTTTCCCCCCTTTGTTCCACACCTTTTCCCTGTGGCTTGTGCGTGAGGGACTCGGGGCAGCGGATTCGAGCCGCAGCAAGCGATGGTGAGCTCTGCTGGGCAGGAGGGCTGGTGGGGGCCAGCTCCTGCCCCTCTTTGCCCCCCATCCCTGCGCACTCACCCTTCCCTGGCTCGGGAGATGCCGCTGGTGTCCCTCAGTGCCTGTTCCTCCGATGGTTCTTCCGAACAGCGGGGCAGCTCTGCTTTTCCCTGCTCCGGCTGCCCATTAGCAGCTTCCGCCCCTCGGCAGCTCCGAGCTGCCATTCCAGTGATGTGCTGCCAAGGTTTTAACGAGGGGCTCCCACAAACCTGCCTCTTCCTCCTCCTCCTCCTCCTCCAGCTGCCACCAGTCCTGCTCGGCCTGTGGAGGAGTGCAGGCCTGGGGGAAATGTGCCCTTGGCAAGGGGGGTTCTTCCTGTTTAAAGCTCTTTTCTGTTGTTGGTGGTGGTGGTTTAAAGCTGTTTTTATATTTGTTTTAATTTTCTGGCGAGTGAGGGGCACGGCACCTTGGGGCAAACATTCCTGAGTGCCCGGAGGTTGCTGAAGGGAGGGAGGACATAACACAGCAACTCTGAGCATCCCAGCAGCAAAATACTTCGTTGTTCAGCATTCCCTTCTCCTCCCTGTGCTGAGCCCAGCCTCAGCAGACTGACTTCAGCTGGGCTCCAACCCAAAATGCTGAAGAATTGGCTTTTTCGAGGTGTTTCGGGCCCCAAAGGACAACTTTTTCCATGGGGAATTTCTGGGATTCTGTGGACACCAATAACCCTTTCTGCAGCAGTGTGAGGGGGAAAAATATTTAAAGGGCAATTACAGAGCCATTTCTGGCAATATGTGAGAGGAGCACTCACAACTGCCCCAAATTTCTTTCAGCCGTGGGTGAGGAGCTTTTTAGCCAGTCCCCAGCTCGTGGCTGTGCTCCATCCTGCTCCAATGGCTGGGAGCAGACCCAGGCAGGAGGGTTCTTCTTGTGGCATCATCCCTTTAGGATCCTCATTTTTCCCCAGACAGCGAGGTGATAGCAAACCATGGGCCTTCCTCAGGGATGCACAACAGGGTCTGGAGAGGGAGAAACAGCCTGAGGGGGAGGAGAAAAGGCTTCGATTTCCATTTCCTCATGCCACACCCCCGTCAAGCTACTCCTGATAACAAACTGGGTGGGCTGCAGAACACAGGGAGGATGTTTCACTTTCAACCAGCCACGGGGCAGATAAATGCCCCAAGCTCTGAAAAGGCTGGGGAGAACCAGAGAGAGGCTTTTCCCTGGCTGAGGAAGGGTCCGAGGGGGGCCCCGCGGCTCAGGAATGAACCTCTGCCGGGGATGTGTTTTGAAACGTTTTCCCAGCTGTGAGATGCACATAACTGTGGCTTTCCCTTCATCTGGGAGGCTTCAAGAGCAGATGGGTGATAAGGGTTCGGAGCAGCAAAGGCAGAGCAGCCCGAGCCAGGGCATCTGGTTTCAGTCTGTCCATACCCGCAGCATTAGATGTGATTTTGGCCCTCTCTCCGCCCCCTCTCACGGACACAATTATCTGAATTCCTTTCTCCGCTGCTTCCTCCCCTCTGAAGCCTCGCAGCCTGGCCCTGCTACCTTTTCCAGGGCTCCCTCCTTTCCTGGCCCGTGGAGAGGTCCGTGCCAGGGCCATGGGGACCAGCACTCCCCAGACAGCGGAAAACAACCACCAGGGTGGAAATTTATCCCCCAACCCCATCTCTTTAGCCTTTCCTGGTGGGAAACACCCCAAAAATCAAGAGATTCCTGCTGGGTTTAGCCTTTCCTGGTGGGAAACACCCCAAAAAATCGAGGGAATTCCTCTCTGTTTTAAGGTGCGTGCTTTTTTGCACCATCCAAATCACGGAAAGGTTTTACATTTAAACAAGGACGGGCTTAAATTGAAACAGGTTTCTATTTAAATTCAACCATCTTAAATTTAAATGGTTATAAATTCTTATAAAATAATGATTTATAATTCTAAGATGGTAAAATGGGATTTTTCCATGCAGAATTTGGGGCACAGAGATCCAGAGGGAAGGGAATCAACCTTTCCAAGGGCTCTGTGTGGTCCTTGTTCACCTGTGGGGTGGAAAAATCCCTTAAATTAAACAAGCTTAAATTTAAATGGTGCTTAAATTTAAATGAAAATAAATTTAAATTAATTTTGAGCAATTTGAATTTAAATAAGGCCAGGTTGGATGGGGCTCTGAGCAACCTGGTCTGGTGGAAGGCATCCCTGCCCATGGAATGAGATGAGCTTTAAGCTCCCTTCCAGCCCAAACCACTCTGTGAAGTGGCTACCATCAATTTTAGCTCCAGGGACAGCTGACAACTCCATGAAATAATTTGGGAACATCCCTCTAGCAGTGATCCTGCGGCGAGTGTAGCATTTTGTAGGCAATCCATAGGCCAGCGCTGCCCTTCTTCCTCCAGCTTTACTCTAAAAATACCAGGGAATGTATTAAACCACACAAAAACAGGGACGAAACACATGGGGAGAGAGTTTTCCCCGTCCTCAGCCACGGCAGAGCTCCGTGTGATGTTTCTATAGTCCCACCTGGCTGTTTTCCACTCTCCCCGTACCCTGAAACAGCTGGGCCATTTTTTTTGCCCAGAAAACAAAAACAGTGGCAAGAAAGAGGAATCACCATCGGGCATGGAAAATTTTCAGCTCAAGAGGCCTAAATTTTGGGAGGTTTTTGAGCCGATCACACCCCATGGGATGCTGGGAGGCAAAGCATCCAAACCTGACCGTGGATGCTCTGACTGATCTGTGCCATAGGGCTTTTTAGAGGGGTTATTCCCAAAACAGCTGGGAATGATGGTCCCTGAGCTCAGGAATGTGATTTTAGTGATTTTCTAAAGCAAGAGCATCACCTTTTGTGCTGTAACCCAGCATTGCTTGAAGCCACTGGTGGGGCTATTCCAGAATAATTTTTTATGCTAAAAAGAGGAGATTTAGGGAGGAAGAAATTCCTCNACCCCAAAAATCAAGAGATTCCTGCTGGGTTTAGCCTTTCCTGGTGGGAAACACCCCAAAAAATCGAGGGAATTCCTCTCTGTTTTAAGGTGCGTGCTTTTTTGCACCATCCAAATCACGGAAAGGTTTTACATTTAAACAAGGACGGGCTTAAATTGAAACAGGTTTCTATTTAAATTCAACCATCTTAAATTTAAATGGTTATAAATTCTTATAAAATAATGATTTATAATTCTAAGATGGTAAAATGGGATTTTTCCATGCAGAATTTGGGGCACAGAGATCCAGAGGGAAGGGAATCAACCTTTCCAAGGGCTCTGTGTGGTCCTTGTTCACCTGTGGGGTGGAAAAATCCCTTAAATTAAACAAGCTTAAATTTAAATGGTGCTTAAATTTAAATGAAAATAAATTTAAATTAATTTTGAGCAATTTGAATTTAAATAAGGCCAGGTTGGATGGGGCTCTGAGCAACCTGGTCTGGTGGAAGGCATCCCTGCCCATGGAATGAGATGAGCTTTAAGCTCCCTTCCAGCCCAAACCACTCTGTGAAGTGGCTACCATCAATTTTAGCTCCAGGGACAGCTGACAACTCCATGAAATAATTTGGGAACATCCCTCTAGCAGTGATCCTGCGGCGAGTGTAGCATTTTGTAGGCAATCCATAGGCCAGCGCTGCCCTTCTTCCTCCAGCTTTACTCTAAAAATACCAGGGAATGTATTAAACCACACAAAAACAGGGACGAAACACATGGGGAGAGAGTTTTCCCCGTCCTCAGCCACGGCAGAGCTCCGTGTGATGTTTCTATAGTCCCACCTGGCTGTTTTCCACTCTCCCCGTACCCTGAAACAGCTGGGCCATTTTTTTTGCCCAGAAAACAAANCTGAGCAACCTGGTCTGGTGGAAGGCATCCCTGCCCATGGAATGAGATGAGCTTTAAGCTCCCTTCCAGCCCAAACCACTCTGTGAAGTGGCTACCATCAATTTTAGCTCCAGGGACAGCTGACAACTCCATGAAATAATTTGGGAACATCCCTCTAGCAGTGATCCTGCGGCGAGTGTAGCATTTTGTAGGCAATCCATAGGCCAGCGCTGCCCTTCTTCCTCCAGCTTTACTCTAAAAATACCAGGGAATGTATTAAACCACACAAAAACAGGGACGAAACACATGGGGAGAGAGTTTTCCCCGTCCTCAGCCACGGCAGAGCTCCGTGTGATGTTTCTATAGTCCCACCTGGCTGTTTTCCACTCTCCCCGTACCCTGAAACAGCTGGGCCATTTTTTTTGCCCAGAAAACAAAAACAGTGGCAAGAAAGAGGAATCACCATCGGGCATGGAAAATTTTCAGCTCAAGAGGCCTAAATTTTGGGAGGTTTTTGAGCCGATCACACCCCATGGGATGCTGGGAGGCAAAGCATCCAAACCTGACCGTGGATGCTCTGACTGATCTGTGCCATAGGGCTTTTTAGAGGGGTTATTCCCAAAACAGCTGGGAATGATGGTCCCTGAGCTCAGGAATGTGATTTTAGTGATTTTCTAAAGCAAGAGCATCACCTTTTGTGCTGTAACCCAGCATTGCTTGAAGCCACTGGTGGGGCTATTCCAGAATAATTTTTTATGCTAAAAAGAGGAGATTTAGGGAGGAAGAAATTCCTCCCTCTGAGGGTGGGGAGCTCCTGGCACAGGTTACCCAAAGAAGCTGTGGCTGCCCAATCCCTGGAAGCATTTAAGGATGGGGCTTGGAGCAATCTGGTCTAGTGGGAGGTGTCCCGGCCCATGGCAGGGCTGGAACAGGATGAGCTTTAAGATCCCTCCCAGCCCAAACCATGCTGGGATTCTGTGAATGCCACATTTTCCTCACCTTCACGTGTTTGCTCTGTCCCATCTCGTTCAGGCCTCACCTCCGAGCAGAAGCAACTCAACATGGGACTTCTCCTTCCCCACTCACCCTGAAACGTGCCTGGGACATCTTCCCAGCCATTGTGCAGCACCTGAGCAATAAATCCTTCTTAATTAACAGCGTGGATGAGGAGCAGTGATCTCAATGGTTGTTGCAATTCCAGCTCCTTCCAGCAAAGGGTGCTCGGTCAGAACCCACAGGCAGCACTGAGCAGGGCTGGGCTCTCAGCTTGGACCCACGCTGCTTTTTACTTCCCCAGGCTGAAGGGAAAGTGGGGAGAAAACAACCAATAAAGTTTCTGGTGATGGGCGAAATCGGGAGCAGCCGGTGTGAGCTGCACCCCTCACCCCTCTCACGCCCTCCCAGCCCCAAACACAGGGCAGGAAGGTGGGGCAGCATTCCTGCCAGGGATTCAGGCTGGCAGAAGCCCACATGGAGGGAGAGAGGGGCTGGGCCCTGGGGGCAGAGCCTTTTTTCTACATCTTCAACTTTAAAAGAAGTTGCAAAAGCTACCTTTAAAAAACAACAAAACCAGCAAAACCCCACCAAAACCAAAAAACCAAACAAACTCCAACGATTTTCCTGCATTTCACATTTAATTTGCACTCTTGGCCATGTCATGGGAATTATTTCAATCCTTTTGCAACCAAACCCGCCCCAACCCTATATAAGCAAAGGCCTGGGGGACCAGTTGCAAAATTCCCTGCAAGCAGGGCCGTGCTCTTGCTTCCACCTTCCATCAGGCCAGCAGCTCTCTGCTCCTGTGATTTCCGTGCTGGGCTGGGGAATGCTCCTGATGGGGCTGGGAAATGCTCCTAAAGCAGGGAAAAGTGGATCAGCAAGGCCTCAGCCAGAGGAAGCTGCGCTGGGTCTGCACTGTGGCAGTGCATCACAAATGTGTTCTGTGTTAGGGTAAGGGAAATGCTTGGAAATCCCTGAGAAAAGCTTGGAAATCCCAGGAAAAAGCAGTTCCCATCCCTGGAAGTGCACAAGGCCAGCTTGGATGGGTCTCTGAGCAAGCTGGTCTAGTGGAAGGTGTCCCTGCCCATGGCAGGGGTGGCACTGGATGCCAAGGGCAGCCTCCACACACCGGCTGGGAGAGGAGGAAAGAGCGGCCCACTGAGGTTTTGGGGGGCATTTTCCCTCTTCCTCAGCCCTTCCTTCCCCCTGCAGGAGTCAAACTGCAGCGAGCAGGGGCCAGGTTGCTGACATGAGAATCACAAAGCCAGATTCAGAGTCTGATATCGAAGTCTGATTTCACAGAATCACGGCACGGTTTGGGCTGGAAGGCACCTCAAAGCCAGTCTAGTTCCAATCCCTTGGGAGCACAGGATGGGATGTGGCACAGCCATCCCAGAGCTCTGGAAAATCTACGATCCACAGGGTAGGCCTCAGCATCACAGGGAGGAAAATCACCCGGTTAGCACCGAGCTGCTGTGAAATTCCCAGTGCTCCAGCTGGAGCTGGAAACCAGAAAGAACCAGTGGGAATGAGATGCCTCAGGGCAGCAGCAACCAGAGCAGGGGGTCTCAGCCAGGGCTGAAGATGTCAGCTCTGCCCTGGGAGCAGCTTTGTGCTGAGCTCTCCACTCTTGGGTGGGATTTTAAAAATCCCTGGAACTAGACCAGCTTTTTATCTGGTTTTACCTCGTTTTCGTGTCAGCCACATTCAGAGAAGAGCAGGGCACAGCGAAATCTTGTGACCATCCTCCACCCCCTTCTCCTGCTTGCTGGAAAAAATAATAATAACAATAATAAAAAAACCAAACCAGAAAATTGCTCCGTGGTATCTTCCTCCTCCCTGGACTTAATTTTCCTTTCCTGGAGCCCTCCCTGGACAGGGAAAGGGCCAGCCTGTCATCTGCCAGACGTGGGCATCCCCAAACCACCGGGAGAGGTGGAGCTTTCCTAAGTGCTCCTGGGCAGCCTGACAAGTCCCCGAGCTCGCCTGCAGAATGTGGTTGTAATTAGATAATTAATAACTTGGAGAGGGAAAGGAAAGGAAATCAGCTAAATGGAAGCTTTCCTCGGTGGGAGGAAATAATTATATCTGCTTTTTGATATCTGAGCTGAGGTGGCTTTGCTGAAGGCAGCAACAGCACCTCGCCCTGCCCCGCGCAGGACGGGGGATCCTGTGGGCATTGCTGGGTCATGGAGCTTGTCCCACAAAATTTTCCCTGTTCCTGGAGGTGTTCGGGGCCAGGTTGGAGTGACCTGGGATAGCGGAAGGTGTCCACCTGGCATTGCCAGACTCTGAATTTAGGCTCTCTCCAAAAGTCTAAGGAATTGGTGCTTCCACTTGCTCCTGGCACACTGGATCTTGCCCTGTGCCTGGATTAACTCCACGCTGCTGGAACCAGGGGCGGAATCCAACATGTGGTTATGGACCACAGCCTAGATTTGCAGGGAAAAAGCCCTTCCCACACAAGCTATCTCAGAAAGATGTCCTGGATTCGGTGTATTTATTTTTCTTCTCTTCTCTTTTTTTTTTTTTTTTCCCTTCTCTTTAGACTGTCCAGTGTCTGCAACTGAAGTGGGATTGGGATTTATCCAAGTTTGTAGCTTCTGAAACCTTAAAAACCTCAAGAAAACTGGTCCAAAAGACCCCTCTTGACCTCCCTCGCTCTGAACTCTTGTGGAGCATTTTAGACTGAGCAGCAAAACGGCACCGAAGAGAAGGGGCTGAGACTTTGCAGCATCTCTCCCCAGAACGACTGACCAAAGAGAGAAGGAGAAGCAACATTCCTGGTTGTTCATTGTTGTTGGGATTTTGTGTCTGTCTGTCTGTGTGTTTGGTGTTTTTATCGCTAATTTTTTTATTTTTATTTTTATTTCTGAAGAAAAAAAATCTTAATTCAGGAAACACATTTATGAGGCATCTTTGGGTTCGACTTTTACTTCCCCTTAACTGTATTCTTCCTTTTTTTTTTTTTTTTATTTTTTATTTTTTAAATTCCAAACCTGATTTTTTGTACAGTCGTGGCAAAACTGGACCAAGGCTCTCAGAAAAAACCAGGAAAAGAAGGAAAAAAGCCCACCATACCCCCAGCTCCCTGCATGATTTGTTTCAAGTACAGCCTGGATTACAGACTGCCCTCCACACTCTGCCACCTCTCCCTTATTGCTCCATGATTTGCTACCGCTCATCCCCTTCCCTCTTTTTTTCTTAATTTTTTTTTTTTTGGTTTTCATTTTCTGTTCCAGTGTATATGTTGCTTATTTGTTTTATTTATTGAGATATTTTTAACGAGCTAAGAGACTGCAATGTCGCTGTGTATACTGCTTCTCTTGCCAATAAAAATAAAGATGTCATGCAGCTACCGGGCCTTTGAGATTTGTGTTCTCCACTCCACAGCCCCCAGCAGAGGCTGAGAATCTTCCTTGCACCCCACAATGTTCTGACACTCAGAATTTTGGCTAAAAATCTCTTTCCCAGGGAGTGGGTGATGGGTGTGAGCATTGCTTGTGCCAGGCTGATGTCTGCAGTGTGATTTGGCTTGGAATGGACCTTAAAACCCAACACCATCCACTAGACCGGGATCTGCAAACACGGGGCTAAATTATCCCAAATGACCTTTTCTCCCCATTAACTACAGGAAGAAAAAAAACCCAAAACAACCCAAAAACCTCCCTGCTGTCATGTCCGGGGCCATTAAAAAATAAATCATGTCATTCCATCCAAACCAGCTTTGGGGGAAAACATTTTAAGACGCCAAGTCCCGACCTTCCATGTGTGCATAATTCCCTTCTGTGTGTGCATAATTCCCTGCTAGGTTTCCGAGCCCCGATGTCAAGTGTTTACGTTAAAACAAGCCCGGCTGCATGGAGGAAAACCCATCAGATCCATTAGAAGCTCTTACTTGAAAGTAAATGACATCTCAGCCTGGGCTGTGGGCACCAGCAGAGCCAAAACCACCATTTAAGAAGGTGAGTTTAACAGCTGTCAGGCCATGCAGCACACGGAATGGCTTTGCCCACTCCAAGGAATGTGTGCTTCTGCATCAGTGATGCGATTTTGGGCATCTCTAAGGGTGCTCCAGGCTGTGGTTTCACCACGAGAAGTGATGTTTTTCCACCGGAATCCAAATCCAGCTTTTTTTTGAGGGCTTGTAAGGGAGCCTGTGGTGCTGCTCTGCTGTGCCATGAGGTGCCCAGGAGCAGGCGGACACGGTTGGATTTTCCCAAGGATCTGTGCCATGTGCCTTCCTCTGCTGCTGCAGAGGGTCAGGGCTGCTCCCCCTGTTCTCCAGTATCATGGATTTAAGGGTCTATCACAGTAGATCAAAGCATTTGACCTCTCCCTGCAACTCCTAAAAAAAATCACTGCTCACAAGCACCTCTGGAACCTCTTCCACGAATTCTGGGGGTTAGCCGAGGCTCCTGTGGGTGGATGGCCTTGGAGAGGTAAATTTGGAGCCTGGAACTAGGACACAACATTTGGTTTTAGGCAGAAAAGGGAGTAACTGTTCAAATGGTCAGGAAAGAGCCGTGCTGTGGGGTTTGGATGGGTGGATTCATCTCCTGAGGGGAGAACCGAGGCCTTAAAACGCTCCAAAAAGTTTGGGAGCTGTGAACTCTCCAGGTGACAGATTTTTAACAGCAAACACACCTGACTCCATGAACAGGCAGGCAGAAAATCCCATCAGCTGCTGGAAAGGCTTTTTGTGTGCTTGGAGTTTGTCTGGCGTGAGCTGGGGAGTCAGGAAACCCAGACCCCAAGCGGCAGCTGTGTCCTCATGGGCAGCACATGGATATTTTTATATTTTCTTTGCCATACATAGGAGTCTTTTTCCATGGCATTTATCACCCCTCATTCCCAAAGGGATTGGATCTGTCCTTCCCAATCCCGCCTCTGATACCACAATGCCCTGTGAGAGATTAAGGGATGTCCCCAGGGGCAGGGACAGGGTGGCTTGTGCAGAAGAGGATGGAACCAAGAAACCCCTAAAAGCAGCAGGATCAGAGGGGTCCCAACAATGGGATTGCTCCTCTGTGGCACTGCACACACACACGTGGGAGCCTGGCTAAATCTTGGTCCTGGATTGCTTGGTCTCTGTGCACATGAAAGGCTACAAAAAAAAAAAAAAAAAAAAAAAAAAAACCAACAAAACCTCAGCACAAACTATTCCAGCAAACCACAAAGCAAAATATTCGCTGGAAAGAGGCCAGGCACTGAGGTGAGGATGTAAAAAGCACTGATTTGAGGTTTTTAAAAATAATTTTTTACTCAGTCTCAGCTCAGCTTAGCACCTCCAACCCCTCCATTTTCAAAAGGGGGGAAAAAGATTTTTGCATTTTCAGCCAAAGTCCACATGAAAAAAAAGTTTATTAAAAACCCCCAAACAAATCCAACCCCCAAGTCCCAGCCCTGGTGATCTCTGTTCTCCCTGGCTTCCCCCAAGGCCACCCCGTTTTCACACAACCAAGGAGTGCAGACAGCAAGGAGGGATCGGGAAAGGCGGGAGCACTGACAATTTTTCCCAGGGATCCTTGTAAACTTGGAAGCTCTGGTTTGGCTGGGACCACCCAGGCACCGTTTCTGGGATGGCAAACTCAGCCTCCCCTCGCAGGATGACAGCAAGGAGAGGTCAGTGTCACCTCAGCACGGAGATCTTGGCTCGGGGAAGCTGCATCCCACACAAACCTGGGAGAGGAGGGAGCCTGCCACCCAGGGGAGGACCCACGTGCAGCTGCATGGGCAGGACTGGGATAAATCCTCTGTTTCCTGCGCTTGTGAAGCACAGGGACAACGGGACCTGCATCGGGGTGAGGCAGAAAGACAAAAACTGAAAGCAGAAGGGATGTGGAAGTAAAACCCGCTTGGATGTGGCGCCTGGGGACAGGGGCTGGTGGTGGCCTCAGCAGTGCTGGGGGAATGGTTGGGCTCTGATCTTAGAGGGCTTCTCCAGCCTGAAGGATAAAAAACAGACAAAACATGTCCCAGCAGCTGCTCCAGCAGCAGGTGGGTGGCTGGGAAGTGATGGAAAGCAAAAGGAGAGGCCGGTCCCAACAGGAGACACAGCCCATCCTTCATCACTCAGACGTGTTCTCTCTGCTGTACATCAAAAATCACACATTTATGTCTCATCTTTAAACCTTGCAGCACCAAAGCTGGGCATGAGCTGCTCACCTAAACCCTGAGAAGAAGCAAACACCACAGACTGAGGCCCTTGCACAGGGTTCCCAGAGAATCTGTGGCTGGAATCCCTGGAAGTGTTCAGGGCCAGGTTGGACAGGGCTTGGAGCACCCTGGGATAATGGAAGGTGTCCCTGCCCATGGCAGGGGGTGGAATAAGATGATCTTCAACCACCCTTCCAACCCAAACCCTTCCATGGTTCAATGATTCCACCATTGCCAGCATTTTGCCCATGTTTTACCAGAATAATTCCAGGTTTTCCAGCTGCACCTCGATGCTTTTTGTGGTTTCGATGCCATTCCCCTTGCCTTTGTAGTCTCAGAATTTGTTTGGAGCATGGTAAAGTGCACTCAGCCCTTTTATGATTTCCTGTCCTGTTTCAGAGCCCTGCACTGAAAGATTTTAGTTGCCTCCTAAATCTTTTTCCAGAACTCTCCTGTCACTTTAAATATGGGCCAGCATTTTGTTAGCTTCAAGACTTTGAAATAATATCAAAGTAAACCTCAAAGGAAAATAACGCAGTAAAGGGGAAGGTTGGGGCTTAATTCATATTTAAATAAAGATCCTTCACTTCAGCTTGGGTTACTGTGTAAAATGACTGGGAGCAAATGGAGCTTTTAAAGGCCTTATTCCCCCCAGGGGTCCACTTTAAAATGATCAGGGAGCCTACCAGGCCCAGGAATGAAATTGCCTTCCCAGGAAAAATTCCCTGCCACTGGGAAGAAAAATCCTTGAAGTTCTCCAGAACCAAGATGCACATTTTTCCTCCCTCCCCTCCTGAGCTGTGACCCAGAGTGATGTTTGCGACTGATGGGAAGGCAGACAGGATCCTCGTCAAAGCCTTTGGAGAAGGAGATGAGGAGCTCAGGATTGATTTGCATGTCATAGCATGGCTTTTTCTTTCGTTTTCTTTCCATTTCCTGGGGCTAACCACACATAGGAACAGGAGATATTGAGATATTGCCCTTTCCCCATCCCAAAATGCTGGTTTTCAGGAGAGGAAGGAGGAACTAAGGGCTGGTTTCCAACAGGCCTCAGCACCTGACCGGGATTTGTCCCGGTGTCAGAATTCCAAGCTGACCGCCCAGCACAGGTACCCCTGTGAGAGCAGCCAAGCTGGCAGCTCTCCTGGACTTTATCTGGGGCTCTCCTCTGAAATTCTCCTCTAAGCTCCACATCCTGCTGCAGCGCGGAGCAGGAGTGGTGATGGATTTAGCCTTCCACGTCCCCTCCGCCTTGATTCCTGATTTCCTACTCCAGCCCCAGGAACAGTGGGCGGGAGGGACGGCTTTTGCTAACGCCAGCAGCTCCAGATCTGCCAAAACCCTGAACAAAGGCTGTGAGAAAAATATTTCTGCAGGAAGCATTTGCTGAAACATGATTCATTTCTCGAAGATAAGTCACATTTCTCCCGGCCAACACTTACAAAAGGGTTCGCCTCCCTCATCCCTGCTCCAGCCTGGATGATGGATATGGCCGGAGCATGTGCTTCCAGTTGAGGGCTGCGGCTCACCAGTGGATTTGCTCCCATGCAAAGGCGGGCTGGGGCTGGGGACGTGCGGGGCTCACTCTGGGTGTCCCTCGTTGTCGCCGGCGTGTTCTCCCCGCTCCGCGCTCCGGAAGGGGACTGTCCCCATTCCACCATTTCAAGCATCATTGTCTTGCAGCCGGGTGTGACACCCCTGCCTGGTCGCTGTGGCTTTCTCACCAGCTCCTAGAGACAATGGGCTCTGTGGGTCATTCGCAGTTCATCGCGTCTTTGGAGCTGTCCGGGCACTTAGTTGGAAAAAAAAGATCCCTGCTTCACACACGGCCGGGAGATCCGGAATGGGATTTCCCAACATCCCTCCTTGCAGAAACCCTTGTTCAGGAGGGGCCCTGCCCGCCCGTGGCTTGCTTTCCCAAGTTAGTGATGGGGTGGGATTCAGCAGGAACTGGGCCAGGGACCAGCTGGCACGGCGGCCTCGGTGACACGCGGGACAGCCGCTCACGGGAGGTGGGGAATGTCCATCCAGGTGTCAGGTAGGGCAGTCCTGGTGGGGTGATGGACCCAGAATGCTGGGCAGGGACCTCCGTGGCCACAGTCCTTCTCACCATAAAATCACGGAATGGTTTGGGCTGGAACTGACCTTAGAGCTCATCCAGTGCCACCCCCTGCCATGGGCAGGGACACCTTCCACTGGACCAGGTTGCTCCAAACCCCGTCCAACCTGGCCTCAGACACTTCCAGGGATCCAGGGGTAGCCACAGGGACTTTCCTGGAATACCACACCACGTGCCAAAGCTGGCAGAGTCCCCCCATGGGACCAGAGATGCACCCACCACACCCAGGGTGAGCCGCACACAGGCCAACCTTTAGATCCATCCAAGGTGGTCTCCTGGTGGCCTCATGGCATCCCAAGCCCCCCATGTGGGATTCTGTCAACTGATTTTTATTTTTCTCTTTTTTTTTTTTTTTTCCCCTGGGATACAGGAAGTCAGAGGAGCTGGCTGGAGCATGAACGTGTTCCCTTGAGTTATTGCCTGGGCCCCTCTCCCTGCAGGCATCATCATCATCATCACCATCAGCGACATCCAAGCTTCCTGTGTGCCACCATCCTCTCTGGGGACAGCCTGGTGGTCCATGGGCCCCTCCTGCCGTGTGCTTCATTCACCAGTTGCCATCCTGGTCTAGGAGACAGAGCTGCTGCGGCAACCCGGGCCAGGTAAAAGCCAGCAGAAAAATAAATATCCATCAAATCTCGACCCCCAACCTTCTCACATAAGGGCTGAGGTGGGGTGAGGTTTGTCCCTCCTGGAGTCACACCACAGAAAAAAAAAAAAAGCAGGAGTGTGAAGGAAAAGAGAGGTGCAGAGGAAGAAGAGGATTAGCATGAAGTACAGACAGGAAGAGGGGCAAAGACCTGCCTCTTCCAGACCACACATGCAGACCTCAGGTTGGAGACACGGCTCCTGCAGGCTCCGAGTCATTTTCCATGTATCCGTGTGTCAGGTGATCATTTCATTCCTGCTGGACTCTGCTGCTCTGCACTGGGACTTGAGCAGTGCCTTGCTAAGCCCCTGTTTGTTAGCACTGCATTAAAACAGAATTAAATCAATGAGGGCAATATTTTGGTCACAAGCACTGCAGGAGCACTGTGTTGGTGAGAAGGTATTTCATGTTATTAAAAGCTGCTCTTCCCTGCTAGAAATTCACAGAATCACAGCACAGTTCAGGTGGGAAGGGACCTTAAAGCTCATCTCATTCCACCCCTGCCACGGGCAGGGACACCTTCCACTATTCCAGGGTGCTCCAAGCCCCATCCAACCTGGCCTTGGACACTGCCAGGGATCCAGGGGCAGCCACAGCTTCTCTGGGCAAGCTCCTCAACATTCCTCCAAATTCATCAGATCTGCAGAGCCCTCGCTCCACACACTCCACAACCTTCTGGGCCGGGCGGAGCACCAAGATGACAGCTTGGATGTGAGAGGTGGCTGCAGGACACACCCCCAGCCCTGTCAGCGGCAGGGTGGGCACGTCCAGCCCCAGCACGGGCTGGGAACAGGCAGCTCTGGCACAGCTCTGTAACCAGATCTCAGCCCCCTGAACCTCGTGCTGTGACATGTTTATACAGCCAGACCCTTTCCCCTTCGTTAGTGCTGGGGTCGGGGGGAGCCAAAGGTCAGGCTCGGAGCCCGTGATTTCACTTCCAAACAAAACCTCCGCCTCCTCCACCTTCCTCCTCAAAGGGCTTGGCTCATAAATTTTCATTTAGTACCACCTAGATGACTTACCCCCGACTTTACATTCTCTTTAACAAGAGGGGTATTTCATTCCCCAAAACCAGCTCCTTCCCGAGTCCCAAGGGTTTTGGGAAGCTTTGGCCAGCATCCTGCCCCATGCCTCAACTTACCAGTGCTAGAAAAATAAAGGTGGCAGAGATGGGAACCCCCACAGCTGTCTCTTGGTCCCACTGCCTGGCTTTAATGGCTCTGCCACCTGTGTTCCCACAGGATCAGGGCCCTGTTTGACGTGCCAGGGGCTGGGAAGCGCCAAACCAAACCCCACTGCCCGAAACACGTGTGGTTGCTTTGCTTTGGAGAGAAAACAAGGCGGGGAAAATGCAGGAGATGCAGGTGGCTTCCAGGGTGGCTGCCTGCACTCATTCATGTCCTAGGAAAGAGCAACCCAAAATGCACAAGACAAAGTGCAAAGCATCATCTGTGTTTTGCCTTGTCCTGGAGCTCTCTGTTTCTGTGGACGTCCTGAGACTACCAAAAAGTTCAGCCCTAATGTTGCTTTACCAATTCTGAAATCTCTTCCAGAACGTTTCCAGCAGTGCTTCTCAGGGCTCTGCCCTCCTGTTTCCAGGGAAGTCTCAGAGCTCAGCTGGCGTGGGGAAAGAATTTGGTGATTTAGATCACCTCAGAGCAGGTTAAGAGATTTGGCTGCTCAAATCCTGCCAGTGGGTGATTCCTGAGCTGTGAGGTTCATGTCCAAGTCCAAGTTGGACGGGGCTTGGAGCAGCCTGGGGTAGAGGAAGGTGTCCCTGCCCATGCCAGGGGCTGGAATGAGATGGGCTTTGAGGTCCCTTCCAACCCAAACCCAAACCATTTGGTGATCTTCCGGCATCAACCTGGCCAGGGTTGCTTTGGCTCTGCTTTTCCAGCCCTCTTGGATTGCTGTCAAGGAAGATTTCCCCCCACTATGGGTCATCCCCACCTCCCCATCCCAGCCCGGCGTGAAGGACAGTGCCTGGGAGCTGGTGCCATCGTGTGGATACAACTGCAATGAAGAGGAGGAGGAGGAGGAGGTGGGAGGCAGAATGCTGGGAAAAGGACAAATCCGGCATTGTCCGAGTCAGGGTCTGGCTTCGGTTCCCTCCTAGAGATACCAGTGGGCTTACGTGCTGCTTCCTCTAGCAGGTGAAGAAATAGAACAGCACAAGGATGCACCACCTGCACCATTCCTACCCTACAGCATCTCCTGGGGCCACAGCAGATCCCCAGAGGGAGTTTTCCCTAAGGAAAGCAGCAGTGGTTGAGATGTAGATCCCTGCCAAAGGCTCAGAAGCTGAAACCACTGTACCTTACTCTGCCTTCCTGCTGGAAACAGGGCTGGAACACAACCCGTGCGTGTGTCATCCCCTCCAGGATCTCCAGGACTGTCTGCTCGACCAACACAAACACAGTCTTGAACCTGGAGGAGAATCAGGCTGTGGATTTTGGCCTCTGGCAGAGGGCGGGTTCTCCACTCTGGGCTTGCATCCTGTCCTGGAAGTCACAGAGTCCCCAGCCTCCAACTCTCTTGCAAAACTGAGGAGCAGTCCCAGCCCAGGATAAAAATAAAGGGTCCACGGGGCCCTGCCACTCTGGGGTCAGCTGACACAGTGCAATCAAGTTCCTTCGTGTCATTTTTCCACTGCTTTTTACAGCCTGGAGCTGAAATGGAGCCAAATGACACGCAGGGGGGATAACGGGTGAGGAGCCTGGCTTTTCCTTTGGGCAGTCAAAATCCCAAGCCAAGCCCTGCTGGCTGGGATGTTCCCATTATCCTGCAGAGCAGACTCTGATGGGCTCCTTCCCAAAGCCCCTGGGCTGTGATGGAGAGCAACCTGCCCCGACTCCTTCGGACACGTGGGTGGGGGGATGAGCTTGGCTCCCACAGGAAGGGCAGGAATTCCGTGAGGGCCCTGTCCAGGCACTGCCCAGCCCCCTCTCTCCGACCCCTGCACATCCCACACGCACTCCAGACCTGTCCACCCCTGTCACGGTTGGCTCCCCCCCAAATTCCCCCTGCCAAGGCCTTCGCAGAGCACTTGCAGAGTGACTTCCCCCTCAAAGTCCCGCTGGCTCTGCCAGCATGGCTCTGGAGCAGCTCAGGATCTTGGCTCTGGAAGAGGCACAAGGGATGCACCAGGTGGTCACAGGGCTCAACCACAAGCCCTCAGTGTCTCTGTGTTGGCAGTCACAGGGTAGGAGCACCTGTAGGGGCAGGTGGGATCCCCTGGATGTCCTTTGGTGATCCATCAGGGCACATCCATTCTCAGCGAGCCGGCGCCCTGTCCCAGCCAGGTTTGGCAGCATCTGCATCCAAATTCCACGAATGCTCCAGCCCCATGGCGCTGTTTCAGATTAAATGGTTCCCATTGTTATTTGGGAAACGTATGAATTTTTCCCATATGTCTCTGACCTATAAAATGAACATCCCTCAGAACGGAAAGGTTATTGCCAGTGACGACGTGTTTTCATTTCTGGTCTTTAAGCACATTTCATGGCTTGCCAAGACTTTTTAGGAGGTTAAAACCCGAGGCCTCGACTCAGGAAAGCGCTTCCAGCACGTGCCAAGTAGTACTTAAGCGCACACTCGTGTCGGACCACATCTCACAGGCCTGTTGCTTGCCCAAATTGGTGCCAGAAATCATCTCCTCTTCATCAGCTCCTTGACTCTCCAATTCTGTCCTCAGCTTTATTCACCTACAGGTGAAATTTGGCTGGCAGATGTGCAGCTCCTGGATTGCAGGGAGCCGCTCATTGTTTGGGGAATGCTGCCTGTATACTCAATAGGATTTCTCAGGTGAACTCTTTATTTAGAATTTGGTGGCCATCTGGGAGGTGCCACCGGCCTTGGGGGTCTTCTTTTCCTCCTACGGAGATTAGTTTCTGCTTTTCTTGGTCTTTGAAAATAGGTGTTGGTAAGGTGTTCTCTGCTTCTAATTTTAATTCCATGATTTTTGTTTCCTTTCCTTCGAGAGCGGCATCTTTGGCAGCTAGATCAGCAAGGGCATTTCCTCTTGCTTCTATTACCAATCCCCTTTGGTGTCCTCGTATGTGCACCACAGAAATTTCTTTAGGTAATTTCAGAGTCTCTAAGACTTTTAATATTAACTCCTTGTGCAAGATACCTTTCCCTTTAGTATTGAGAAATCCCCTCTCTGCCCATATTTTCCCAAATGTATGAACTACACCGTAAGCATATCGAGAGTCCGTGTAGATGGTTCCTATGGTTTTGGCCAGCCTGTTAAGTGCTCTCTCTAGAGCATGCAGTTCGCATACTTGGGCTGACCACGCAGCTGGTAGTTTGCCTTTTTCAACTACTTTTAATTGATGTCCATCTACAATAGAGTATCCTGAGCAGCGTTTTCCATTTATGTATCTAGAGGACCCATGGATGAAAAGGATTTCTCCTTCCTCTAGAGGACAGTCTAACAGGTCTTCCCTGACTTCAGTTTGCAAGTCAATGATGGTGATGCAGTCATGAATAACGTTGTTGTCCTGTGAGGTTCTATAAAGGAACTGGGTGGGATTCACGCTAGAGGTGGTAACCAATGTTAATCGGTCTGTGTGCATTAATACGGCTTCATACTGGATCATCCGAGGATCCGATATCCACTCGCTGGCTCGCTGACTGAGGATGGTTTTGATGGAGTGTGGTGTGTGTCCTGTAAGCTTTCCCCCAAAGAAAAGGTTTTGCCTTTCTGAGACAAGGGTGGCTGCTGCTGCGACTGCTTGAATGCACTTTGGCCAGCCTCGGGACACCGGATCTAATAATTTGGAGAGGTAAGCAACTGGCTTGCAGGTTCCACCCCACTCTTGGGTCAGGACTCCGTAAGAAGTTCCTTTCTCCACATTAACATACAGGTCGAAAGGTTTTTCTAGGGAAGGAAGGCTTAAGACAGGTGCCTTTGTTAGCTTCAGTTTTAATTCTTCCAATTTTTAGTTCATTTTCTTTAGTCCAATTTGTGGGTTCAGGTTCGATTAATTTTTCATAAAAGAATTTAGCTTTTTGAGTATATTGGTCAATCCAAAGTTGGCAATATCCGATTAAACCTAAAATTTGTCTGATTTCTTGTTTTGTTTGCAGTGGGGGCAAATTAAAAATTCCCCTTATTCTTTCAGGACTTAATTTCCTTGTTCCTTGTCCAATTACATGGCCTAGATATTTTACTTCTTGTTGAACGAATTGTAATTTCAATTTAGAAACTCTTAAGCCATTCTTTCCTAGAAAATTTAATAATTGGATAGTGGCCAATCTTACAGTGGATTCTTGCTCCCCTGAGAGCAGCAAGTCATCTATGTATTGTGTTACCTGTATTCCTGTGGGTGGAGAAAAAGAACTCCACAGTTCTTCCGGGGCCTGGCCGAAGAGTGTCGGTGACTTGGTGTGCCCCTGAGGCAGTCTGGTCCAACACAGTTGCTGCTTCCTTCCAGTGTCAGGATCCTCCCAGGTAAATGCAAAGATGTTCCTACAATGAGAATCTGGAGGACATGACCAAAATGCATCTTTTAGATCAATCACAGAAAACCAGGAATGTGTGGGTGGTACTTTACTCAATAGTGTGTAGGGATTTTGTACTAAAGGATATTTAGCTTGCACTCTTTTATTAATCTCTCTGAGATCTTGTACTAATCTGTACGTTTGGTCTGGTTTCTGTGCAGCCAGAATAGGGGTATTGTAGGAAGACTTACAAACTTCTAAGACCTCATCACGGATCAGTTCTTGTATCATGGGTTTCAGTCCTTTCCATCTTTCTTTAGATAATGGGTACTGTGGAACTCTAACAGCTTGACTATTAGAAATTAAATCGACAGTTATAGGAGTGATGTCCAGTTTTCCTCTATTTCCTGGTCTTGCCCATACCACGGGATTGATTTCTTGCTCATCTTGTAAAGACAAAGATAACAGTTTAACTTTCATCTGTCCCTCCCAGGGAATTACTCCAATTCTAAGGGGTACTTGGAAATCACGGCCTAGCAAATTGTTTCCGGCCTGCGGTAAATACAGCGCATCTCCTTGTTTGGTTAGTCCATTTCCGAAAATTGAGATTTGTTTTATCACCAGTACCAGAAAAGAGTCTCCTTTTGCACCACTGATGTCAATGGTTTCTTTACTTAAAATGCAGTCTCTGGGTTTCTCAGTGACACAGGTTTTTTCGGCACAAGAAACTCCATAATTTGTTCCTGGGGACCTACTCGGAGCTTTATCAAGGGCTCTCTAAGATTGTTTCGATGCCCCAGGAGATAGAGCCCCTGACGTCCCCAGTCTTCTAGGGATCAGCCTTCCGTCTGGAAGGCTCCTTGATCTCCTAACCTTTTAAAACAATACCATTGCACACGCCCTTCTTTCTTACAATAAGAACAGGTGGGTTTCTTGGGCTTTGGGGTATCATTTGAGTGTATGTTCTCTGTTTCTTTCTCGGTGTTTTGTTCCTTTGAGGTCATAGGTTGGTTTTCAGCTGTCATGATTTTGGCCTTTATTTTCATCTTTTCATCTTTTCTTCGTCTCTCCTTACGTATACTTTTTGTGCTTCCTCCAATAATTCATCCAACCCTCTCTCTGGCCACTTTTCTAACTTCTCTAATTTTCTTCTTATATCCGGCAAGGAATGTAAAACAAAATGCACTTTTAACGTAGTTTGGCCTCCTTCACTGTCCAAATCTGTTTCAGAATAGAGCTGGATGTTGTTCTTTAACCAAGTAATCCAAGCGGTGGGCGACTCATCTTTTTCTTGTTCGCCACAAAAGGCTTTTTTCGTATTGTTTACTTGAGGAACAGCCTCTTTTATTCCTTTTATAGTTAGTGGCCGATAATCTGTCATGTTCCTCCTACCTTCTTCTGAATTTGGGTTCCAGTTAGGGTCTTCAAGGGGTAATTTGTGCTCTCCAATTGGTCCCTGGTTATTTTCTGGATCCCAAATACTAATTCCCGCGATCTGAATCATTTGTCTCTCCTCTGGAGAGAAAAGGGTTGGCTTTATAGAATGTAATTCTTTCCAGGTGAAAATGTTAGGGCCGAAAAACTGATCAAATTGTTCAGACAATCCCACTGGATCGCTTAATCAATTTTTCATTTCCTTTTTAAACTCTCTAACTTCTGTACAAGTAAGAGGTACATTAACGTAGCCAATTCCACCTTGTGCTCCTCCCACCAGGACTTCCCTCAGGAGTGAAATTTGAGAGTTTTGAGAGTCGCACTTATGGGTAGAACGAACACCTTCGTTCTTAGGTGCCGCCATGTTGAATTTTTTGGCGGGAAGGGCTGCCATGTTGAATTTGTTCCCACAGGCCGCCATGTTGAATTTTTCAGCGGGAAGGGCCGCCATGTTGAATTTGTTCCCACAGGCCGCCATGTTGAATTTTTCGGTGGGAAGGGCTGCCATGTTGAATTTTTTGGCGGGAAGGGCCGCCATGTTGAATTTGTTCCCACTTGCCTCCATGTTGAATTTTTTGGGGGGAAGGGCTGCCATGTTAAATTTGTTCCCACAGGCCGCCATGTTGAATTTTTCGGTGGGAAGGGCCGCCATTTCGAATTTGTTCCCACGGGCCGGCATTTTGAATTTGTTAGGAAGTTGTAGCCGTCTTGTTTATTTTGATTCCCACATATTGTTATTTCCTTCAGTGCATTTCCTTTTGGTTGATTCAAGTTCTTATTAAGGACATACTAATATAATCTGTTTCTGTTTGTTTAAACATGGCGCCCCTTACAGCCAAAAAATTCAACATGGCGGCCTGTGGGAACAAGTCCAAAATGGCGGCCCTTCCCACCAAAAAAATTCAAAATGGCGGCCCTTCCCTCCAAAAATTTCAAAATGGCGGCCTGTGGGAACAAATCCAAAATGGCGGCCCTTCCCGCCAAAAAGTTCAAAATGGCGGCCCTTCCCTTCAAAAATTCAAAATGGCGGCCTGTGGGAACAAATCCAACATGGCGGCCTGTGGGAACAAATCCAAGATGGCGGCCCTTCCCGCCAAAGAAAAAAAAATGGCGACCTGTGGGAACAAATTCAACATGGCGGCCGTTCCTGCCAAAAAGACGCACTCAAGAACTCAATAAAGCTAGAAAAGTTCAAGCAAAAGTGAACATTATAACTGCAAAATACTAAATTGGTATTTTCATGGTTTCAAGGGAATTAAACCTAAAGGTTTTAGCTCAGTGTCAAGAATGGAGCAATTCTTGGATTAAATTAAAAGAAATGTAATTTATTAGAAAAAATTAACTTGGTATGGAATAAGATTCAAATTCGCAATTGAAATCCACTCAACCGGGAACGCAGCAATCAGCGGCTCCTGGAGCCAGTAAGGCTACGGGCCCAGGACAAAGATCCGCAGCGCCGGGTTCTGCCAGGGCTGGTCCCAGGCAAAGTCTCTGCCTGACCACCACAGCGCTGGGCTCCTCCAAGGCTAATCCAAGCACAAGAGCAGCTCCTGGCTGCTGACAGGAGGTTTTATCCCCCTCCCATCGCCGCCCACTGCCCAGCCTCCAAGGTAGGAGGAGATTGAGTGGGTGTTTCCAAAGTCCAGGTCCTTGGCTCTTGGTTAGAGCATGATGAAAGTCCTTTTAACCAATTCCAGGGGTTCAGTTTCGGGGCGATGCCATCTGTTGTTCTGGCGGGAGAATCTCTCGCTGAAATTCATCGTTGCCCTGCAGTTCGGTGACGGGTCTCCAGCTGATTGCCAAATATCGTCTCTGGGCACTTGTGGGGGTTTTCCCTCTCTGAAACACAGCTTACTTAAGTGTTAAGTTGCAATGCTTTATAATAAACTTGAACTGCTAAACATTTATAGTAACATTAGGGGAACAACTGTGAGAGCTGTATAAACTTCTTACTCTGCTGGGTATGTAGCAACTTAAGTACGTTAACAACTTTAACAACTTCAAGTCAATTATTTAACATTTTGATGATGCGAAAGCCGACTTCTCATTTTATGCATAACACTCAGCAAGGCAAGGGTCAAACAAATTAATTTGGTGAACCTCCGCCATCAGATCTGTCTCATTCCCTCTCTCCTGCCCCATCCCTGGAAGTGTCCAAGGCCAGGTTGGACAGGGCTTGGAGCAAGCTGGGCTAGGGAAAGGTGTCCCTGCCCACCTGGGCTGAGCTTTAAGGTCCCTTCCAACCCAAACCATTTGGGTTTCCATGCACAGAGCTCACACTGACAAAGCAACCAGAGCTCTCACAGAACAAGGTGACCAACAGGGAGGGGGGAAACGCTCAAAACCACATTTTTTCCTGGGATTAAAAAGTTTGTTTAATCTTGAAAACAATTAAAACTGGGGAGGTTTTAACAGGGAGCTGAAAGCAGCAGCAGGGTCACTCGGGGTTTGTTCCTATTGTCAAGTGGTGAAACCATCCTGTTATTTAAGATGTCAAAAGCCTGTGAACCAAACAAACAAAGCCCAAACTTCCCAACATCCGACCGCAGTGACACATTGACGGACACCAGGAAAAGGGCTGCGAGCACAAAACAAACAAACCTCTCTGAGAAGGGCTCTGCCAAATTCAAGGGGAAAAGAGGTGACGAGCATTTGTGGGAAACGCTGCTAAGAGGGAAAAAGATAGAAGAGACCAAAAAAAAGAAGAAAAAAAGGGGAGGAAAGAGCAGGAGGAGAAAGGGCTGGGATAGGGCTGTGCCAGTCAGGAGGGATTTGGCCGGATGATGGCTTTACTGCACGGCAGTGTGGAAGACACACTTTGATTAATTCGAGGAGACTGCCCCAAAGTCATCCTCACAACTCCCAGCACACTAATTCCGGAGGAGAGGCGGGTGGTGACTCATGTTGGAAACTTCCCGACTTCCAAAGGGGGAAAAGGGAAAAGAAAGCAGAGGAATCTCAGTTCTCAAGCAAACACGGAGGTCCCCGGACCCGTGCTGGGAGAAAGGTCAGGGCTGGCACTGTGGCACGGAAGGGGATGGTCCCAAGGACTGGCAGAGGAGCCATCCCGAGGGAGTGTGGGGGGCATGGAGAGAGACGGGGGTTCCATCTCCAGGGCTGGGCTTGTCCCAGCACCTCCCTGTGCAGGCAGGCCAGCTGTTTTCCCATCCCTGGAGGCAGGGATCTGCCGTGCAAGCAGAGATGCCCTTGGGAAGACACCAAAAAAGCTTCTGCCAGGTGGTGAAACAGGAGGGCAGGAGCTGTGGGATCACTCTGTGTCCCTCCACCACCACCTGAACCAGGTGGAGTGCCGGCACCACGGTCTGGCTCTTGGATGGAGCTGATGGGGGTCCTTGCCTGATATTTATTATCCCTCCTCAGCTCCCTTCTCATCTGCTCATTTTTAACTCTCCGGGTAGCTGACAGCACCAGGAACTGAGGCCAGAGCATCAGATTAACAACATCTTTCTTCTCCAGGCTCTTGGCCACATGTTTGAGTCGGCTCAGCCCGTGAACGAAACCGACACCCCGGAATCTCTCAGGCTGGAGACAGAGGTGGGGGAGATGGGGGCAGTAGAATTAATGCCCTGTGGCCAGTTGTAGTTACATTTTTCTTTTAGTTTCTCTTTTTAGGGAGAGAAACTAATTATATTTTTTCTATTATTATTTTTTTAAAGAAAGGGAAGTGTAGGGCGAGACCCCATCTCCACCACCCTGGTTCAGCCTGGGGTGTGTCACACAGGCGCTCCCCTCTCTGGCCCTAAGCAGGAACCCATCTGAGCCCTTCAGATGGCATCAGTGATGATTAAAAAGCCACTTCCCTGCACCACCATGCCCCTGGCTCCATAACCACTAGAGGGGAGTGGAAGGTAACGAGTTGAGGAGATGGTTGTGTCCTCCAGGGAAGAACAACATCGGTGGCTTGGGAGGTTCTGCAGCTTTGGGCGTCCACCACACCCGAAGTTCACAGCATCCACATGAGAAGGTTTTCCCCATAACCTCACGGCACCAGCAGGATGCTGGAGCAACCTTCAGCATGGAGGAGCCACATGGGATGTGAAAATTGTTGTCCAGAGAGAGCTGGATGGGGAACGGAATCCCCTGGGGTTCGTTTGTTCGTTCCTTCATTCATTCATTCATTCATTCCTTTATTCCCCTCCCCACTGTGGAGGGAAAATGCACCAAACCAAGTCTGGCAGAGCTACAGGAACAGCTCCAAGATGCAAAGGTGGGACAGCACAGGGAAGGGGTTAAAGGCACCCCAATCCAGCTGTGTTTGCCCAGTGTATTCCCTAAATGAGAGGCTTGTGCTGATTAGAGCCAATTCCCATGTGGAGGAAACACGGAGAACACTCTTTTTTCCTGCAGTCTGGAAGCCCCTGAGGTGCTTTTTATTTTTCCTCTCCAGATAATTTAATGTGTGTCTCAGCGTGTCCGAGCCAGCCCGAACACCGGCCATCAGGAAATTCTGGGAATGGTGGAGATGCACATTATGTACAGGGAATTCAGTGCCAGGCCTGGGACACCAGGAATATTTCTGGGTTTGCCATTGGGAAAACCCACATTTTTCATTTTACTGCCCCGAGTCCCCAGCCCACAATGAGGCCATTATTGAAGAGCTATAATATTAAGATATAAACAAATTTAACAGTTGCCTTGCAGAAATGTGGTGGGCAGGGAGAGTTATCCCATTAATCTGGCATTTTTGTGGCAATGGGAAACGTAGGAGGTTCCCCCTGGAGCATCTTTTCTCCACTAGGAAACTGGTCAATATTTTGCTTGTGTCCATCCATCCATGCATCCATTTAAGGCTGGGTGGGGCTTGGAGCAGCCTGGGATAGTGGAAGGTGTCCCTGCCCATGACAGGAGGTGGAATGGGATGAGATTTGAGGTCCTTTCCAACCCAAACCCTTCTGGGATTCTGGGATTGCCTTAGGTCACTGCAACATTTCATTTATTATCTCCTCCCCCCTCCCAAATGCAAACGAGTCCGTTTATCTCCCAAAGGCGATGGGCTGGGCTCTGTCCTGGGCAGACAGTTCTCCCTTTTATCTCTCCCAGATCTGTCCGAGCAGCTCTGGAGTCCGTCAGCCCCGTGATATCATCCCTTGGCACAGCCCCTGCCTGCTTGCCTGCTGCCAGGATGGGTCCTGTAAACACTCACCAGGAATTGCAGGGCTCCCTAGGGAACAGCACTTCTCTTCTCCTCCTCCTCCTCTCCGGAGAAGCAGCCCATCCTTCATCCTTCATCCTTCGTAGCTCATCCTTCTTCCTTCACGCAGGACTCTGGGGAGGGAGAGGAGGAGACGCAGGCTGGGGATGGAGAACCACCCCGTTCCTGGCTTTTCCAGGATGACCTTGGTGACTACGGAGAACAGACAAACCCGGGGAGGAGGAAGGACCCAGCTGCGTTCTCTGCCAGGCACTTGATTTTTTAGGGTTTGGGGTTTTTTTTTCAATCTTTTATTTAGCTCTGCTGGTTGAAAAGGCTTTTCCTTGATGCGCCATGAGTTCTGCAGAGCACGGGGCAGCCAATGCCCAGCTGGGACTGAGCCCAGCCTGGCAGCCTCGGGCTGGTTACTCAAGCAAACCAGATTTTGGGGATTAACGAGGCCTGGATCTGTCTGCTGGCTTCCTTACCCCTGGCACCCAGATACCTCCTGAGCCCATTCCCTGTCCACCCTGCTCGGCAAGGACAGCGATCTCGGAAAGACCAGATTTCTGAACATCTCTGGAAAACGGGCAGGGACACCTTCCACTACCCCAGGTTGCTCCAAGCCCCATCCAGCCTGTCTGGGATGGGGCAGCCACACTCCTTGGAGCTGCCATCCCTCCCAACCCTTCCCATGCAACAGGGAAAGGGAAAAAAAACCCCAAACCTCTGAGCACCATAAAGGTTTTACAATAAACAAACCTCTGGAAGCACTTTGGGGTGATTAACATTCCTTAACGAGGAAGGTGGGCTTGCCCAGGGGCTGGGGGAGGGCAGGAGACCCTCCTGAGGGTCCCACCTTCCCACCTACTTCCCCCCCCATTGCCATCTGGCAGATTTACTGGCCCCAGCAGCGTGGCTCCCACTGATATAATGAGGAATTGCAGCCTGGGCTGGTATTTCCTCATGAATTTCACTTCCCTGCCAGCAAAGTTCAGGGCCAGGTCAGACTTTATTTATATTTATGTCTATAAAATACATACATCTATAAATACACTTATCTATTTTCCTTCTTTCCAGGTGATTTCCACCTTTCCCCACCTAAAGACTCTTTCAGCCTCATCTTCCCTCCCCACCAGGTTTTGTCCTGTTGCACTGGGTTGGGTTGAAGGGAATAATCCAGGGGCCAAAGCCCACATCCATGCCCTGCAGGGTGGGGATGCTGCATGCTGCTGCTTGCCCTGGGTGCCACAGGAGCGCTGAACCTGTCTTCACCGCGCTTCCAGCCAGGAAATGCTGATTCCATCAAGCTCAGCCTCGGTTTAAGGGGCTGGAAAGGGACAGTGGGCAGCTGGGACTTCAGACAGCCCCATCCCTCCTCCCACACCTTCACAGGGTCACGATCAGAGAGTGCCCCAGCATCCTAAATCCCTGCCCCCCGAGCTCCTGCAGTGCTGGTGTAGCTCATCCCAGTATCCACCACCCCAGCAGGATGCTGGGAAGCACAGGCAGGAGGTGTGGGGGGTCCCCAAAACCACGTCCCTGCCTCTGCTCCGAGGGATGCTCCAGGCTGGGGCTGCACAGGGACAGCCTTTAGGCACCAGCAGAGAGCTAAAACTGCAGGAGGAATGTGGAGAACGCTGGAGGGATGCACCCTTCACCCAGGAGATTTTCCCCTTGGAGAGGAGGTTTGCCTGGGCACAGGCAGGCTTGGGAAGCTCAATTTCAGCAGTGCTCCTCTTTCAGCCTCAAGGAGAAGCAGCGCTGACATTCCAGCAGCTTCCCAAGGCGCTGGTTCCTCACCGGTGCGAGAGGGGCCCTTCCCGGCTGGTGCTTGCCAGCCCTGCCTGATCACCCTGTCCTTTCAGCACGGCACCAGGTGATTTGGAGCTGAGCCTTCCTGCTGAGCCAGGAATGTGATTCCCTTTCCTCGCTGGGAGAGCTGATGGGGCCAGTCTGGAGGGGCTGCCTCACCCAGCACCCTTGCTCTCCAGCTGATTCTACACAGCCAGGCCACATCCTGCTCCCTCAGATATCCCAAACAGGTCCTCACCTGCAGAAACCCACATCATTTCCTTCAGGAGGGGAGGGGAATGGAAGGGAAGGATTTGCTATACCCAAGATGCTCCAGCCCCTTCACGAGATGATTTTTTTTTAAGGTCCCAGAATCCCACAATGGTTTGGGTTGGAAGGGGCCTTAAAGCCCATCCCATTCCACCCCCTGCCATGGGCAGGGATGCCTCCCACTATCCCAGGCTGCTCCAAGCCCTGTCCAACCTGGCCTTGGGCACTTCCAGGGATGGGGACAATAATCCTGTTAGAAGGGCTGCTGGAGCCTTCACCTCCCCAAACCCCAGCCCTGAAGCAGCCACACACCTTCTCAGCAGAGGCTGCCTCCCTAAGCCGCCTTTTTCCCACAGTTTCAGAGTTTCTCGGCCAGCATTCCTCATTTTCCATGTCATTAATCTCCACAGGCCCTGGCTCCAAGCAGGCAGGAAGCCAAACGCTGCCAGACAGGTTCCAAGAGCAGTCCGAGTTGTCTGGAAAGGAAGAAAATCCAGCTAAAAGTTGGGAAAGCACTTGAGCCTCCAGTTGGCTCTCCCCAAGCACCCAGAAGGACGAGTGTGATGCTGCTCAGCCAACAGATGGGTTTGGTGGCAGCCAGGCTGTCTCTTCCCATTCCACTTGGCTTTTCCAGCAACCAGCTAAAATACGACGAGTTCCTTTGAGCTCACAGCTTTAATCGTGCCCAAGGGGGAAGAGAATTTTAAAAAACCAACCCAAAGCAAAACTGGGAGATTATTTTTAAGTTTCTTTAGGAAGATGTTGCTTTGAGAGCTGCCCCTGAGCACTGCCAGCCAAGGCATCTTCCAGAGCACTTCTGCCATGACTTCTCATTTCCTCGTTTTGGAAGTTGCTCTGCTGTGAATCTTCCAACTCCCCGAAATCCCAAAGCTGAGGATAAGCGAGGCAAAACCTCTTTCAGATAGGGCAAGGGAGGAGAAGAAACCTGTCCTGCAGCAGGGACAAGAAGGAAGAGCAAAAACTCACCTGGACATCTCCAGAGGTACCTTAATCCAGGTTGTCCACGTGGCTCAGCTCTGCTCAGGAGGATCAGAGAATCCCAGAATGGTTTGGGTTGGAAGGGAGCTAAAATCCCATCCAGTGCCACCCCTGCCATGGGCAGGGACACCTTCCACCATCCGAGGGTGGTCCAAGCCCCATCCAGCCTGGCCTTGGACACTGCCAGGGATCCACGGGCAGCCACAGCTGCTCTGGGCACCCTGTGCCAGGGCCTGCCCGCCCTGACACGGAAGAAGGATGAGACTCCACATGGCAGGAATAACATCCATCTCCACCTCTCCTGCAAGCCCTCAGGGTTTTGGCATGAGCTCTGCTCATCCTGCACCCATGCTCAGCACAGGCCACTGCCATGTCAGTCCCTCAGGGAAGGCTTAGGTTGGATATTAGGAAAAATTTCTTCCCTAAAAAGGGAAGCCAGGCATTGGCACAGCTGCCCAGGGCAGGGGTGGAGTCCCCATCCCTGAAGGGATTTAAAAGCCGCATGGATGTGGCTCCTGGGGACACGGGTCAGTGGTGGGGTTGGCAGTGCTGGGGGAATGGTTGGACTCAGTGCTCTCAGGGGGGCTTTTCCAGCCTTTATGATTCCATGACAAATCCAAGGCGCCGTGTCTTCCGACTGCTGGGAGCCGCCAAGTTCCGTGTTTCTGTGTGGCTTCCCTGCCTCCAGAGGGAAGGCCAGCACAGTTCAGCTCCCCCAGGAAGGATGGGCTGAGCAGCCCAGCAGCACGGGCACGGGGAGCCAGGATCCTTGGGAACGAGGGCCCAATCCAGCTGTCTGCAGAGCGGCTCCGAGATGCGCTCTGGAGGAATCTGCAGACGCTTCCCTGCCCTGCTTGGATTCCTCTCCCTTCCATCCCCCTCCAAGCCTCTCCATCACAGAGCTGGGAAGCAGCCCTGGATACTTAAGCCCTAAGTCCTGCCTTTCTCGCCTCACAAAGGGAACCGAGAGGAATTGTTTTGGAATAACAGTGCAAATCAAATTTCCCGTCGCAGATAAAGGGGAGAGAGGTCAAACACGAGAAGGCTTTAGATGAAAGAGGAATTAGCCTGCAGCCCGCCCGGAATAACTCAATTCCAGTCTCGTTTTCAGCACTCCCGCGATCTGGCACAGCACAGGGCCCTGCCAGAGCCCAGCAGATCAACCTGGCCAAGGCAGTTTGTTATCCCCAACATGGAGCCGCCTCACCAGCCATAGGCCGAGCAACCCCTGTCCCCTGAAACCCGGGAAAGCATCCCAGGGAGTCAGGGACCATCATCCATCAGCTCAGGGGGAACCAGGCAGGCCTGGATCAGCTTCCAGCCAGAGCTACAGGAAGCTGCTCTGTGGTTTGGGTGTGCAGATATTCCACAGCCTCCTCCTCCTCCTCCCAAGCTGCATCCCCCGGAGCTGGGATTGGGCACCTGGCTGCCCCATCCTGCAGACATCCCCTAAAAACAGCTGGGAGGGTGCAGCCCCTCTTCCCTCTGCTCCCAGGCTTGGCAGGGATCAGGGTGGGTTCGGGATGCTCCCAGCGGAGTTATCCCTCCCCGTCTCCGCTTCAGCTTCCCTCCCTTTCCCAGACAGAGTTCTCTCCACCTTTCCCAAAGCCATTTTTGATCCCTTTTGGTCCCGCTCTTCCTCCTGCTGCAGCACAGAACAGCTCGGGAGCAGCCCCGGGGCAGCGCTGCCAGGGCCGGGCCGGGCCGGGCAGGGACCCTCAGCAGCGCCGGGACCTCCTCCTGGATAAATCAGCTCCAGAAATTCCTGCTGCTCACCAGCGGCTGAACCCAGCCGGCTCAAAGGCGGCTGCTAAGCCTGGGCTGGCTGCATTATCCACGGGGATTGGGGGGGGATTGCAGGAATTGCTCTCTGCTGGTGGGGAAGAAGGGAATGTTTTTATTTTTTATTTTTTCCCCCCCCTTTCAAACTCAAACATGTAATTGAAGAGTGAAATTCTGAAAGCTCGCTCAAGGACTCTGGGTATTTAATTGCCTTTAAAGCCCAGGAATTGCTCTCCGTTCCCTTCCTGATTTAATGGGAAACAGGTTTCTTGATCCTGCAGGCGCTCTGAAGCTGGTGACCATTGGATAATTGTGCCTTGATACAGCACAAATGCACAGTTCTGTCTGCACCCTCATCCTCCTAAATACAGTAAAAAGTCTTTTTTTTCCCTTTAATTGCACTGAATTTGAAGAAGGAGTCCCTGGCCATGGCAGGGGGCTGGAACAAGATGATTTTTAAAGTCCCTTTCTGTGATTCCAAACCTTCCCCCTTGGGGCAGGGGAATGAATTAATAAAAAAAAATAGATGCAAAAGGCTCAAAAGGCCCGTAATAAATCAGATAAAGGGCACCTGTCTGTGGCTGGTGCACACTGATTTTCTGGCTGTGCGATCCAACCTACTCAGGAAATGTTTTCCCCACTTTCTGCCGTACAGGAGTGAGACTTTGGGGTGGTTTTGTTTCAACCTCCCACACTCCCTTCAGCAGGGCAGCAGCTGGTCCAGGCAGAGAGGCCCTGGAGAGAGCAGCCTGTGCCACCACCTTTCCTCAAGGCCTGGCCCAAAACATTTCCCTCTGCTACTGAATCATTTAATTTGCTGTAAACGTGGGCAGAGGTTTGCTCTCCCCTCGTGGCCATCCAGAAGACCCCTCTGCGTGTCCCCCAGCCAGGATGCTTTCCCTCAGAGCCCGTAATTAGTTCGGGATTTGCTCTGTTCCTGCTGAGGCCTTCCATTAGCGCAGCCGTGAAAAGGGAATGTAGTCCCTGTCCTCAGCAGGAATTGGCTTCGCCAGCTTGTGCTGCTGGAAAAAAAGCAGGCTGTGCCTTCCCCACAGCCCAGGGAGCTGCGTTCCCTGGGAGCAGAACCCGACCTCCCCCGGCTGCCCCCTCCTGTCAGGGAGTTGTGCAGAGCTCCTCCCTGAGCCTCCTTTTCTCCAGGCTGAGCCCCCCCAGCTCCCCAGAGATCAACCCTGCACCAGCCCGAGGAGAAAGTTTCCACTCCACACAGATCCAAATCCCATCATAAATCCAGGACGTTTTGCTGGCACAGACGGAACTCCTGCCCCCCGTGTACATTTAATGCTGGATCCTGCTCTTCCCCCTGCAGGGCTCCCCCTGCCACAGACACCCATCTAAAGCACAGAGCCTTGACTTGCTGCCCAGAGGGAGAAACTGCCTCTTTCTCCTTTAAAAATATTAGGAAAACAAGTGAAATGAAGCAAACGAAACCCTGGGAGGGCCCTGGGAAGGGTGTGGGGCATCACCCGCCCCAGTGCCTGGCCGGGCATCCATCCCTCACACTCAGGCACGGCACAAATGGGAGGAGCCAAGAGGGAACCACTTCGAAATCACCTAGGATCACATTCATTGCAGGACAATGCTATTTTCTTTGGGATTAACAGGTTTCTGGCTGTAAAAATTCCCATGGCTAAAGCAGCGGGTGCCACAGCACTGAGTTCAACCCTGCCCTCAGGTTTGTGTCCCTGTGCTCACGGTGAGCTCAGAGCATTCCAGGTGAGATTATGCCTCGCACAGGGACTGGGATCCTGTTTCAAACAGCCCCATCCCTCAAAACCAGGCCTATGCCTCAGCTGGATCGCCCAGCAGTGGGATGTCACTCCAAGAAATTAGCTCTCTCAGATCCTGCGAGCCCCTTCCCAACCTCCTGCCCAGAGGAGCCCCCCTGGCTCCGCTCAAGGAGGCTGCAGGTGCCCTCCCAGCCTGGCTGGAAGCCCCAGATCATGGTCCTAAAACAATCACCACACCCACATCTGCCACAAATACAGGCTCCAGGGAGACCTCAGAGCCTAAAGGGGCTCCAGGAGAGCTGGAGAGGACCAAGGGATGGAGGGACAGGACACAAGGAATGGCTTCCCTCTGCCAGAGGGCAGGGATGGATGGGATATTGGGAAGGAATTGTTCCCTGGGAGGGTGGTGAGGCCCTGGCACAGGGTGCCCAGAGCAGCTGTGGCTGCCCCTGGATCCCTGGCAGTGTCCAAGGCCAGGCTGGACAGGGCTTGGAGCAGCCTGGGACAGTAGAAGGTGTCCCTGCCCATGGCAGGGGGTGGAATGGGATGGGGCCTCCCGGATCTTTCCAACCCAAACCATTCCATGATTCCCATGAATCACGCTGGAGTGCTTCACTGCTGAGGGAATCATGATGATCCCAAGTTTTCCCTGTGAGTTGCCCCCTGCCCCTCCTACGAGGAGTCCTGCAGAGCCCATGAACACCAACCTGCTGCTTCTCCCGGGAGTCCCTGGCAGGAGCCCAGAACTGGAGCATGGCCTCTTCCCCCGTGACCAGAGGACAATTCCAGGTGACACACACGGAGCAGCTGGATTTCAGATGGTTCAGGGGGCTCCAGGGAAAACCGGGAAGCCAGTTAGAAGGAAAACACTCTGAAAAAGGGCATGAAAGATATAAAGGTAGAGCTGCTTCACCTGGAAACTCAATTTTTGTTTTGCAGGCACTTTTCAACACGCACCTGGGAGCCACAAGGAACTGGGAAGCTCCGGGAATGTTTCCATGAACACCCCAACGTAGACATGGGTGTATTTTGCCCAAAAAGCCACTCTGGCACTGAGACCCCCCTCCAGGACACCAAGAACCCAGGAGATGAAACATCCCATCCCAGCAAAGGAAGGAAAGAAGATCAGCAGCAGAAACCCGGGTGGTACTATAATTAACTTTTTTCTTTTATTTACACCACAAGAATAACAAGTTGTCATAATGTGGTACAAAATACTGGACTCCTAATAAAGTTGAAATTGAAGTCGGTACTGTCAGAGAAAGACACCATTGGCCAGTAAAAAAAAAAAAAAAGAAAAAAAAAGTAAAACAAAATAAAGAGGAAAATAAAATCAAAATAAAATAAAACCAAAGAAAGAGAAAACAAGAATGAGAAAAATATTCCAACTCCACCAATTTAAAAGAAAGGACCATCGGAAAATCGAGCACAAAGAATGCTACCATCACTGAAAGTAGGGTCCATACAAGAAGAGTGAAATTGTGTCTAAATTACAGCGTAAACCGGTAGCTGCTACCAATGGTGACGTCATACTGAGCATGTATAGGTATAAAGTAGAATATAATATAGTTACAACTTTTTGATACTACATATCTGTAATAAGCTCTCGGGTGAATAATGTTTCAACCCCTTCCCC
>VZRS01002100.1:0-27680 GCA_013398055.1 Ifrita kowaldi
AAGAGGTCATTGAATGAATCCCCCTCATCCTAAACCTTCCCCTGCGCCAATCTGCAGGTGACTCTGCCTTTCCATGGGTTAATTCCCGAAGGCCTGGGGCTCTGGGAGGAGCAGGGCTGGAGCTGCTGGGGGGATGCTGGGCCACAGCTGCCCCCCAGCCCCGGGGCCCGCAGGGATGGAGGCGTTTCCTCACGCAGGAGCTCCGCGGATGCACCGGGGCCGGCTCTCGGCACCCGAGGATGTGCAACAATTATCCGGAGCTAAAATTAGTCCCGGAGCACGTGATGTTCCTGGAAGAACGGTTGTGAGAGCGCGAAGGAGGATGCAGAGCACCAAATCTGGATTTCCAGCAGGATGGAAGCAGCCGAGCCCGGCCTCGGAGGCTTCAAAGCCAAACCTGTGCTGCCCTGAGGAGCCACATTTGGGATTTGGGAGCGGTGCCAAGCTCCGGCCTCTGGCTCTGGTGTGCTGCTGTCACCGGGGGGACTGGGTTCCTCAGCACCACCCAAGCCAGGGGCCCATCCTGCTGCGTCCAGGAATTGGGATGAACAACCACGGTGGGCACCTGGAGATCCCCACGGCTGGTGGAGATGGAAACCACGGGTAAGGGGGTGATGCAGGATCCTGAACTGGGATATTTTTGGTTTTCCCAGGTACAGCAGCTGCAGGCACCCAGGGATGCCCAGGGCTGATGCTGAGGTGGGCACGGACCCCCCTATGAAGCTGGGAGTGTCCCACAGCACCCACAAACCCCTCCGAGGGGGCCACCCAGCACCCCCAGCACTCGCTGTGCCAGGTGGGTGGTACCCACACCCACCACCCTGCCGGGAGCACATCCAGCACCCAGGGTGCTGTGCACGGAGCACAGCCAGCACCCAGGGGTGGGTGGCACTCAGCACCCACCACAGCGCGCTGTGGGTGGCACTGGGGACCTGCAGCACCCTGCAGGGGAGCTCAGCCAGCACCCAGGATCCTGAACGAAGGGGGCACAGCCAGCACCCACAATCCTGAATGAAGGGGGCACATCCAGCACCCAGGATCCTGTGCAAGAAAGGGCATTTAGAGCACCCATAATCCTGTACAAGGGTGACAAATCCAGCACCCACAATCCTGAATGAAGGGGGCACATCCAGCACCCAGGATCCTGTGCAAGAAAGGGCATTTAGAGCACCCATAATCCTGTACAAGGGTGACAAATCCAGCACCCAGAATCCTGAATGAAGGGGGCACAGCCAGCACTCAGGATCCTGAATGAGGGTGGCACATCCAGCACCCAGAATCCTGTACAAAGGAGACAAATCCAGCACCCACAATCCTGAATGAAGGGTGCACATCCAGCACCCAGGATCCCGTGCATGGAAAGGCATTTAGAGCACCCATAATCCTGTACAAGGGTGACAAATCCAGCACCCACAATCCTGAACGAGGAGGGCACATCCAGCACCCACAATCCCGTGAAAGGGGAGCACATCCAGTACCCCCAATTCTGAAGAAAGAGGGCACACCCAGCACTCCCAATTCTGAATAAAGAAGGCACACCAGCACCCCCGATCCTGTGCAAGGTGGGCACGCAGAGCCCCTGCAGTGCCCTGAGGGTGGTGGCAGCTCCCCCCATCCCTTTCCAGCCCCGCCAGCCGTTTCCAGCCTGAGGCCGCGGGGTCCGTGGGTGACACACCCATTCGCACCCATTATGTGCCCGAGTCTCTCCGCAGGCACTTCCCGGTTTCCCGGCACATCTGGGATGATGCTCTGTTTGTTTTTTAATGCTCTCCAAGTGGAGCCGCCCTCCCTGCCCTCCCCTCTCGGAGCTCACACAGCCCCCCCAGTCAGAGCTCCAGCCACACAAACCCCAGCCCGAGCGAAGCGCCACGGCCCCGGCCAGGAGGTAGTAAAAAATGTATTACCTAAAAATATCTTTCCAAGAGGTGATTTAAACCAGCAAAGTCTCCTGGCAGGAGGAAATGGAGATGAGGAACATCTCAGGGCTGGAGAAGCCCCTGGGAGCTCGCAGCCCGGCGAGAAAGCTCAGATCTGCCATGTACAGATTGGGCCTCGGCAGGAGGAGCCGTGAGGGGGGTTTGGAACAAGGCCGAGCAGGCGGCGGGTGCCAGGGGGGTGCCAGGGGATGCTCGGCCGTCCCGGAGTGCCCCTGGCTGGGGATGTGCCCTGGCTCAGGCTGCAGCCAGCCCCCACAGCCCGTCTGGGCCGCGGTGCTGACCATGGGATGCCCCCGGCCGCCCCCCGCCATCTCCGAGGCACCGTGAGGAGAGCACCGGGCCGGGGCCAGGCCGGGCCTGCAGATCCCGTTCCCTTCTCCCCGGGCCCTGAGTCACCGGCAGCAGCTCCTGGAGCAATTACAGCGGGTGAGTAATCCTCGCTTCGAGCTGGGAGGGGGAGAACAGTGACAGCCGCCTCCTAAGGAGGGCTCGGTGCTGGAAAACTTTCCCATAAATCCAGTCACAGGTTAATTGTGATGTTAATTATCGCTGGGGGGACTTGGAGCTTCCCGCTCCCACTCGGCTGCAGACCCCGGCCTGGCCCTGGGCTGCCTTCGGCTCCGTCCTCTCCGGGTTTTTGCTGGGCAAAAATGTGGACAAACCAACAAGGAATGGTGAAAAGGATGGATGGATGGATGGATGGATGGATGGATGGATGGANTGGAAAACTTTCCCATAAATCCAGTCACAGGTTAATTGTGATGTTAATTATCGCTGGGGGGACTTGGAGCTTCCCGCTCCCACTCGGCTGCAGACCCCGGCCTGGCCCTGGGCTGCCTTCGGCTCCGTCCTCTCCGGGTTTTTGCTGGGCAAAAATGTGGACAAACCAACAAGGAATGGTGAAAAGGATGGATGGATGGATGGATGGATGGATGGATGGATGGATGGATGGATGGATGGAAGGAAGGAAGGAAGGAAGGAAGGGAGGAGGGAAGAAAGGGAGGGTGGGTTTGCCGCCAGGAATGTGGATTTTGCCACCTCAAATGTGGATTTTCCCTGTGACTGATTTGCACGGCCGAGGGAAGGGTCAGGTCCCACTGGGTGCTGGTCCAAGCATTCCAAAGAAATCAGGAACCACACAAGCCATGGGTGTAAGATCAGTGGTGACCTCTGGGATCATCTGTGTTTGCATTTTCCTTCCAGAGCCCTTGTCGGGCTCTTTCTGTGCAACCATCAAGGGCTGTGAAGTAAAAAATGGGGGTGTTGTGGTGTGAAAAGAGGAGATCCCAGGAAAAAAGGCCTGAACAAGGTGGAATTGCTGGATACCGACAGCTTTGTGCTAAGTCCCCCCAAACTTTGGTGATCCAGGGAGATTTCCCACCCCGAGAGCTCCGGTGGGGATTGGGAGCTGCAGGCACAGACTGAGCCTCCAGCCAGGGGAGTTTTGGGGGGCTCGGAGGGGCAGGGACCGGCAGGGATGGCTCCCGGACTGACCGTTCTCCCTGTGCTGGAAGGAAGGCGAGAACTCTTTGGCAGTGATCCTGGCGATCCGTGCTTCCTCCTGAGCTTTCTGCGCCGCCGTCACGGCCGCCTCCGCCTTGGCCCTGGAGTGAGATGTCCTGCAAGGCAACACGAGACACCAGGACCCCGTTAGGCAGCTCCTGCCTGCAGACCCCGCCGTGGAAAACTCCAAATTTCCCCCACAAATTGCTCCGAAACACTTTGGGTGTGAGGGAGGTGCCGCCGCCAGAGCTTGGGGCTGGTTGGGGTTTTTCCAACAGGTTCCTCAGCCTGGAAATCACCCAGGAAATTTGGGATCAGGCACAGGATTTGTTCCCCCAGGGTCCCTCCATCCCATTTCCCACCCCATCCCGGCAGCCTCTCCATGCATCTCCCACGAGCCTCCAGGGCTGAAGGCCTGAATTTCAAGCTGGCTTGGTTTGGTTTTTTTTTTAACCAAACCCATTCGCTTTGGGGATGGGGAAAAAAAAAAATAAAAAAGAAGAACATTTCCACGCCCACCCCCACGTTTTGCGTAAAATGCTGGATGTAAATAAATACTGGGAGCAGAGGTAGGAGCGGGGGGTTCAGCTCCGGTGCCGCCTCCACCATCCCTTCACACATTTGGAGCAGGGCACTTTTTCCCCCTCTGGATCAACAACTGTCCCCTGCACTCACTGACAATTCCCCAAAGGCTTTTTTTGGGTGGCATTTCATCCGTCACTCAGGATTTACAGCATCCTCCGGAGGTTGCTTTGCCCCTTTTTCCCCCCTTATCCGAGCTATCCAGGCACTCTCAAAAATTCCTGCTCCCACCCCGGTGCAGGCAGGGTTATAAATAGCTCCGCTGATTTCTTTTCCCTCCAAAATCAGGCCCTCCATCTCCTTTAATCATTTTTTTTTTCTGCCTCTCTCTGAATTCCCTCTAATTTCTCGACATCTGCGTGGAGAGGGAGTGCCATTTCTGACAGGCTCCTAAAAATGGAAAACAGGGCCAGGAATGTGCCTGCTTTGCTTGGAAGCATCGCCGGGGCTGGGGAACAGGGTGTGAGTGTGGCTGTGCTGTCACCTGTGTTCCACTCCTGCCGCTTCTCAAGTGTCTTTGCTCTCATAAATGCTTTATTCCCATCCACTGGCTGCTTTGGAGTAGCCTTGGAAGCGGATCTGAGCTGTTTTCCAGAGTTTCTGGAGGTGCTGGAGGGGCTGTGGTGATGCTGGTGCAGGTCCTGAGGGTTCTCCCTGATTGATGCACCCAAAATTGGGGTTTAAATGGGTTTTTACCCAGCTGGAGTCCAGAGGGAACAATTCCTTCCCCATATCCCATCTAAATCCACCCTTTTTCAGCTAAAAGTCATTCCCCCTTGTCCTGTCCCTCCATCCCTCATCCAAAGCCCCTCTCCAGGTCTCATTTTGGCCACACTGTTAGCACCAGCATGGTCTGTGGGAAAGGCTGGGGCATCAAACCTGTGGCTTAACCCATCGGAGCCACCAGAGGCCTGAAATTCAGATTCTGCCCCTCTGAGCTCATTAAACCTCTGGCATCTTCCAGGAGAGCTTCTCAGGGACGTGGATCCGAAAATCCTCCATCCATTTATCCCAGTGCCGTCTCCTGGCCTGGGAGCTGCCCAGGGCTGGGACTGTCCCAGCCACTGCAGCACTTCCCAGGCTGCAGGTCCCTGCTGGCCCCAGCCGAGGATTAACAACGTCTGCGAGCGCCTGGCCCGCGCTCAGCAGCCAGGATTACACCCTGCTCCCAACATTCCTCCCTGGAGAGGCGACTGGAGGCACTCATCCCTCTCTGCCTGCCAGGGAAGGAGGCTGGAGCAGCAGCCTGTGCCGTTCCAGGGGGCTGGGGCACACGGGGGTGGTGCCAGAGGGAGAGGTGACGCTGGAGGAGCCCACACGGAGCCACCGCCCTGGCCTGGGGTTCTGGGATCGCCCGGGCTCTGCTCCTCTCTGCAGCATTCAGCACCCCCTTAATGGAATCACGGGATCACTGAGGGTGGAAAAGAGCTCCAGGATCACCAAATCCAAGCTGTGCCCGATGCCCACCTTATCCCCAGCCCAGAGCACTGACCGCCACCTCCAGTCATTCCTTGGACACCTCCTGGGATGGGCACTCCAAACCTCTCAGGGCAGTTCCAGTGCCTGAGCACCCTTTCCAGGAAGAAATTCTTCCTGACATCCAACCTAAATGGATTAAAATCACCATCCCTTGGGGATGGATGCATTTCCATCCCTGAGAAACTCACTCCAACAACTTCTGGATGTGCTCATCCCCACAGACTCCCAGGATCAGCCCAGGGAAGTGCAGGGAATTAAAAAATTGGAAATGTGGGGCTTTGGCTCAGAAAAGGTTAAAAATCAATCACATTGAGGAAGCCACCTCTGATCCAAAATACACTCGGAGAGGGCTGGAATGTGCTGGATTCCCTGGAGCAGATGGAACGGACTGGATTCCCCAGAGCAGATGGGATACACTGGGTTCCCCGGAGCGCACGGAACGCCGCCGATTAATTGTTTGTAAAGCTCCCCGAGACGCTGGGAGGAGTGAAAAGCAGAATTATGGAGATCCATACGTTGCATAATAAAATCCATAAGTATTCCCAAATAAATGCCAGTAATCCAGTTAGGGCTCGCATGACTTTGTCACGTCCTAAATTTACCAGCTGGCTCCTTTCTCCACGCCTGCTGCTCGTGGCGTGCGCTAAATCTTAATTCCCACTTAATTGCCTGGAGTTTATTTCCCTGGAAAAGTGGGGATTTTTTCTCTCCCTGACACATGGACAGGGCCTGATCTCATCGCTCTGCTCCTCCTGCCCTGAGTGCTGCCATAATTTTTTTCTGGGATGGAGAGGCCAAACTGGAGACCACGGTGAAAATAAAGCTGGGGCCTTCCCGATGAAACAGAATTCTGGGATGGTTTGGGCTGGAAAGGACCTTAAAGATCATCCTGTTCCTGTGGGCTCATGATGGGATGGAGGGAAGAGTGATGCAAGAGGAGCTGTTTAATTCCTCCCACCTCTGAGCATCCCCAGCCTCCTCCTCCAGCTGGGATGAATCCAGGAACCTGGGAGATAGTGGAAGGTGTCCCTGTCCGTGGCAGGGGGTGGGATGGGATGGGCTTTCAGGTCCCTTCCAACCAAACCATTCCATGATTCCAGGATTTTAATGCACTTCGCTATCCAGACTGAACTGGAGGAGGGTGTTTAGGCAAAGACTGGGATTGGGAAGAGCCAGAAGGGGGAAAGCCGGGATGGTTTGTGGCTTTTGAGCCCCCGTTTTGGGTCAGGGCAGAAAGTCCCTGCTGGGGCTGGCCTGGAATATTTTATGTATTAATTTTTTGCCAAGCTGACTCACTCTTCTCGGAGGATGAGCGGGCAAGTGGTCAAACTGGCAAGAGGAGCTGGCAGGAGGCAGGGAAAAATCCCAACCAACCAGATTCCCAGAAATCTTTGTGGATCTCCTGTGATTTGGCCAGAGCTGACAGGGGAAGGGATAATACCTGGGCCTGCTTCCTAATGCCAAGTTTATTAGCTCCAGCTAATCTATAAGAAGCTGGAATCAACTGATTTGCAAGGAAGAACTTGGCTTTTTAGGAATTCCAACAGCGACTCTGGGATGGCTTAGAGTGAGCAAGGAGTGGATCCAAGGCTTCTGCTGCAAACCCAAAGCCGGGGGCTGGTTTAGCCAAAAAAGGGTGAACTCCCAGCAAAATCCTCAGGGTTTCAGGAAGGAAGGAAGCAAAATTCAAACCAGGTGAGGCTTGAGAGGTGTTTTGGCTCCAGGAACGCTTTGGCAGGAGAACAAGTGGGACAAAGTGCTTTAAAATTAGGCTGGAAATTAGAGCAAGTTTACAGAAGCCCAGAAAGCTTTCGGAGCTGTAAATGTGACACATGGAATTGATAGGATGGCACCTGGAGCCAGGAGAAACCCAGATCACTGGAGAGTCCTTCTCCATCCATTGTTTGAATCCATCCAGGGGAGGGATTTGCTATCCTTATTCCTATTTTTCCAGCGTTTTTGTAAGGAAAACACATTCCAATAGAAACCAGGCAGCAGACTCTGAGCAAACTCATGTCTGGGGTCACAGCGAGCTCCGTGCTGAGCACAGGGAGGAATCCACGTTATTGGGAATGTTAAAAAGCATCCTGTGGGTGAGATTTCTGGGAAGGCCTGTTTCCCAAAATTCACATGGCAGCTCTGGCTGGTCTTTTCCAAGGAAAATTCTCACTTCCCTGATGCCCCCCGAACTCAAAGCCTGGCTGAGGGACCCCCTGTCAGGGAAGTAGGAAATTCCTGCAGGGATCCTGTGCAGGGATGGAGACACTCAGCCCTCCTCCACCCCACACCCAGAGCTCTCCCGGAATCCCAACTCCAACAGGAGCACCACGAGGCTGCAACAAGTCAAAAAAAACCCCTTTCCACGCCATTAAAGGACTCCTATTTTCATGGAAAAACTGGAAATTGGCACATTCACCCCAGGTTTCACCGGGAGTGGTGAGGATGGAGTTAAGCTGGCAGTGAGCTCATCCCTAATGAACAGCCTCAAGTTTTCCTGAGGGGCTGGGCTGGCTCCATCGGATTCACTTTGTCTCCAGGTCAATACCTCATCAGGCAGCTTTGGGGTTGGTTTTTTTCCTCTTTAAATGCATCTTTATCTTCCTATAGGAGGGAATGTTTTCTCTCCCTCCATTACGAGAGCTTCATGTATTTTTCAAATGGCGAAATTCAATTAAAACGCACGCCAGCTGCAAGGAAATACTTCAGGAAAAATTCAGAGAGAGCATTTGCAGGGCGTTTAAGACTCATTCATCCAAACCCCGGGGTCAGGAAAGCCTTGGGATGCACCTTGTCCTGGGAAGGGATGGCTGGATGGAGGAGGAAAAGGAGAATTTCAGTCCAGCCTCCCCATGTGGAAAAGCCAGGCTGGCATGAGGCTGGATCAGATGAGGAAAAGATTTTCAGTCCAACCTCGCCAGCGTGAATCCCTCGGCTGTGTGGGCTCCACAGGGGTTGTTTACCAATCCCCCTGGCACAGCGGGAGCAGGATCCGACCCTGATTGCATCCACCGAGGAACACAAAGCGCCGGTCCCCCGGTGATCGATGCGGGTCACCAAGCCCGGAGCCCTGGGAGAGGGGGCCGCCGATGTAGCGCTCTCCCAGGGATCTGGGATCGCTCCGGGACGGGGCAGGACAGGCGATCCCAGCTCCCAGATCCCTGCCAGCGTGGGATCGATCGCTGCAACAACCCCGGGAGGCTCTGCCTGCTCCGGGCAGCCAGGAGGGGAGGCTTGGCTGGGCTTCGTGCTCTCCTAGATGGGACAAATTGGGACTGAATTATTAATAACCACTGCAGACTGTCTGCTTCCCACCTCTGCGGGAGCCTCTCTGATTTAGGGCACAGCTGCAGTGCCCATCCTGCCTCCCTTCCCCATTCCAGGGGCTCCGCCGGGCACCGCATCCCGCATCCAGCCCGTCCCCAGAGGCTCGGGATAAGCTCAGCCCGGAGCCAGCCTCTGTCTAGACATCGCCCTGAGGGAACGGGGAGATGGCAGCAATTAACAACCTGTTTGTTATTTTCTCTATCTGGCGTTTATTGCCCCGATAAAACCCGCTCCGAATTCCAGCCTGGCTCTTCCCACAGCTCTCCCGGCTCCCTTGTTATTGCACCAGGCTCGCCGTGAGTGATTTGTGCAGGCAGCAACACCGCGCTGGTCCTCAGGGGGTGGAATATTAGACACACCAATTAGCTGTCTGTGGATAAATTCCCATTTACCTGCTCAGCGCAGGCATTTTTCCCAGCCCGCTCCCTCCGTCTGCTTTTCCCTCTGTCCCCCCCTTCCCTCCATCGCTGGAATTCTTAATCAAGGGGAAAAAAGCTGCTTAATGTGACCTCTGACATGACGTAATGCAGCTCGGACGGCGGCTCGGGCTCTGTGCAGCCAGACACGGAGCAGGTGCTGTGCATAGCAAAGAGAGAGCCAGACTTCCCGGCTCCAGATGGAGATTTTGGGATGGGAGCATGGATGGATGGATGGATGGATCACCCCTGAGCACCGGGAGGAGGAGCAGGAAAGCTCCCACCAGCAGGAGGAAAGGTTGGGGAAGGCTGGGATGGCACGGGACGGAGGGAATGGTGATGGCACGCTCCGAAAAAATGGCTCTGGAAGGCACATTTCAAAAGAATTAAGGAAAAAAGAAATACTCGAACCCTTTAATCCTGAAATAAAACCCCCTCAATGTGTTTGTTGCTGCCCAAGAAAGCAAATTACAGAGAAGCATGGAAAATGTTGTGGTCAAAAGGCCGAATCCAAGGTTCCCTGTGGTTTTACAGCAGGAAATGTCACGTTCCGGGGAGAAATCATTCCCAAGGCAGCTGGGAGAGCTCGTGGAGAGCAGGAGCCCGTGGCCCAGCTGGGCCATGGAATGCACGAGGTCTCCCAAATTCATGGAGACGGGGCTGGAGCCAGTTCCCATTCAGCTCATTGCTCCAGGCACCTGGGCCAGAGCCTTCCCTACCTTCATATTTCTGGAGTTACAAATTCACCAAGGAATCTTTTGCCATTTTACACTGAAATTCCGTTTTTTAATCCAAGTAAGGGGGAAAAAGTATCCCAGGCTGTGTCCTTGCGTCCTGTGCCTTGCCTTGGAGTGGCCAAAATGAGTTTTGCTGTAGAACTGAATTCACAACATGGAAAGGTGTGAAATCTTGGTGGCTTTGGGGACAGGGATGGGTCACGTCCCCAAAATTCTGGGAGAAACAGCTCAAACCACATCCCTGAGCTGGGTCATTCCCAGTGGAGAAAGGTAAGAGCATCAAATGCCAGGATCCTCTCCAGCTCACCTTATTCCCACCATCCCAAACAGGATTTCCTCATTTTGTCCATTTTTCCTAAACAAAAAATGCCAAGAAAATCCAGCTCCATCGACTTTAAAAGGCTGGGCCAGGTGGAGCTGGTACCCAGAGGCACATCTGGCACCGTCAGCCAGGATGATCCCAGCATCTCTGTGGCCAAGGAACACATGGAATAAGCAGGGCCAGGCAGATTCCTGCATTTCCCTCCCGATGAGTTCCCTTCCTTTTAACTTCGTGCCCCCCAGCAAGGGCAGAGCTGATGGGCTTTGTGGAGAGATGATGCCCTGGATGTTATTTACAGCTGGCCAGAAAATCAACATCTGCAGAGGGAGCTCATCCCTGGCCATCTGTCGCTGGGAATGGAGCTCTGCAGGAGGCAGGTGAGCAGCACAGCCAGGCAGAACCTGCCCATCAGCATCCCATCCTGGCCTCCATCACCAGGAGGCTCCCAAAACATCCCATTCCTCCTGGCTGGGCTGGTGGCCCCACAGGATGGAGAAGGGGTGGGAATCTCAAAGCCAAAGGTGCCAAACGCAGCACAGGGAGAGGAACTCAACGAGGCCACGGGAGCTGATGGAGCCTCTGCTGTGCCTCCAGGGAATCCCTCAAACCCCTCTGAGGAGCCACCAGCACACCGCAGCCCCTCGGGAATCATTAGAGGCTTTTTTCCCTACAGCCAAGGGAAAAGGGCTCAGAAGAAGAGAATTTGGGGATTTCGGGTAAAAAGCTCCAGGTGAGGGAGGTGCTGACAGCAAAGCAAAGCTGAGCTGGCTGTTGAATTTCAGTTTCATTTGGATGAAACTGAAAAGTCCTTCTGAAACTCCTTCTAAAAAAGAAGGAGTTAAACCAAATTCCAAAGCAAACCACACCAGAACCGCAAGGAAAAGTCTTTTTTCCTTCCCTGACCCTTCACCCCCTTCGGGTTTTGGCCGAAACTCTTTGGCAGCTTCTCAAGTTTTGGTCACCTCAAGCAAAACAGACTTTTGGCAACTGAATTTTCCAGGCAATTTTTTTCCCCTGCTGTTGGAGGCACAAAAGTCCGAAAGAGGCAGCGAAACGTTGTCCCTCCCTTTCCCCTGGTGATGGAGAGGGAAGATCCACAAACTTCCTCTGTTTTAGCCCAACAGTGAAACCCGCCCCGGTTCTGAGCAAACGGCACCAAAACCTCATCCAGAATCGAGCAAATTCTCATTGAACTGAACTTAAACTGTGCAAGTGCTGGCCCCAGCCCTGCTGAATGTGGGGAGAAAAATAATAAATCCTCTCAGTTACCACAACAACGAGCATCTCCTGCCTGCCTCAAACCTCAGAGCCCACCCAGGACGAGCCAGTTCCCTCATCCCAGCTGCCTGCATGGATATCTCCGTTTATTTGAGCCCCAAATTCAGCTGCACCCCCGAAAATCCCCCTTCTCCTGAGGCTTCTCAAGCTGTCCCTGAGCTGTCCCTGCTCATCCCAGCATCCCGTGGATTCCCTGGATGGGATGGGAACCCCATGGGATGCTGCGCCTGGGGACCTGAAAGAGGAGAAGTGGGGTTCCCAAACCCCGACGTGCCCCAGGCCAGCAGACAGCCCTGGGTTTGCAGGTCTGAGCCGCCTCCGAGGCAAAGCCCGTGAAAATTTCCACTCCAGCAGCCAACAGCACAACAGGGGGAGAAATTTGGATCCCGGCCCTGCCAGGGGAGAATCTGGGCTTTTAATTCTTGCTGCTTCACCTCCGTGCTACGGGGATGAGAGACAGATCCGCCCGGGACACAGCCGGGAACGGGGCGGGGCTCGGCCCCATCTCGGTCGATCTCGCTCAGGAGCTGGAGGGCTCCTGGCCCTGCCCCACCCCTCTCCCCTGGGAAAGGGCCCCATCCTGGCTCTGCCACCACTGCCCTGGAGGGTTCACCCCCAGCACTGAAAGGTTGGGAAGATCTGCAGGGATCTCATGGATGGGGAGCAGCTGCCCTCCTGCCAGCGGGGACAGCCACCGTGTCCAGCTTGGAACCCACAGTTTCTTTTCCATATGGGAATAAGATGCTGAGGAACTGCTCCCAGAGCCACCACGGGATGCTTCGTGGCAGGGTGTCCACTGCCCCAGCCTGAGGCCACACTGGGAAATCCAACAGCCCCCAGATGATATTCCATGACCCTGGAGGCTGACACGTGGGGACGGGATGGGGTGGATTCGGGATGTGGTGGCAGCGAGGCTCTGCTGTCCCGGTTGGAAGCGAGCTGTGGCAAAGGGAACCTGCCCTCTGTGGAAAAGGGGGGTTGGAGATGGGCTAAAATTGAAAAGTAGGTCCCACCGGATGCGGGGCTGAGCAGCAGACACGGCCACCATGGGATTTTAGGGTGCTCAGCACCCTGGAGAATTGGGACTTTCTTAGTCACAACTTTAAAGGGATAATCGGTCGGATCCATGGGTTAAATCCCCCTGGGATTTCCAGGGGGCAAATTTGCTTAGCAGGGTCTACGGTCAAATCCTTTAATTTCCTGGATTAGGAAGTCAGGACAGCTTGTCATTTGTCCTGTGGGGAGGAGGTGACAGAAACCTCATTGCATGGGGCTTTTCAAACCGGCTGCAAGAGCTTGGAGAGCCTGGGATAGCCCAGCCCATTCCCTGCACTTCCCGGCATCCCAAATTCAGGGGGAAAGAAAAGCAGCAAGGAAAATACTCAATAATTTGGTTCAGCTCTGCGTCTTGCTCTTGGTTGTGCACCTGATACTGCTTTTGCCTCTCCCTGGCGAGGAAATGCTTTGGGGAGGGATGGGGATGGGGTGTTAGGGATGTTGCTGAAGGGAAAAGAGTGGGAGCAGCCAGGAAACCCAAAATGGGAGCTGGGAGAAGAAAAAAGCACGGAGACCTCTCTCACGAGATGGGAAAGCAGCAGAGAGACCCCAAACCTTCCCCATGGCTCTTCTCCACGATCAAACTTTGAGATGCAGCATCCCTGGGACATGTCAGGGACACGGCTGGGGGTTTGGGGAGGTGGGACACGGCAGGGAGGGGCTGGGATGCCCCAGCCCTCGGGCCTGGCTGTGGGATTGGGTATCCCAGCGGCCTCCCTGCACCCCTGGGAGGGTGAGGATGAGGATGAGGAGGGAGGGGGCTGCGAGGGGACGGATCTCTCCTTCTCTGCCGAAGATCCCAGGGAAAAGCAACGCTGCAGTTTCTGCTCGTTGAGCAGGGAAAGCAGAAAGGAAGAGCAGGGGCTGGGTCTGTGTTCTTGTTGCGGTTGTTGTTGTATTTTGCTTTTTCCCCCGTGTGATGAAGGGCTGCTCCACCCAAAAGCAACAGGAAGAGGCTTCATCACTTCGTGCTGGGCAGGCAGGGCAGGCAGGAGGTTCCTGGGGGATCCACCGGGGCTCTGGGGGCTGGAATGGTCCCGCTCCCGTCCCGGGAAGGGCCGTCCCAGCGGGACAGCAGCGCCGGCCGCTAAACCGCTAAAAGGCGTGGATGGGCTGCGGTGCGATGCCAGGGAGGAGGAGGATGAGGAGAAAGAGGAGAAGGAGGAGGAGGAAGAGGAGCAGGCAGCCTCCCCTTTGCCCCCTGCGCTGCCCTCGCCTCCTGCCCAGCGCTCCGGGGCAGCCCCTTCCCATGGAAGCGGTGCCTGCCAGGACTGAATCACCTCCCGTCCTCCCCGCCTCGCTGCCAGCCAGTGCCACCCCTCCCTGTCCCTTTCCAGCCGCTGTCCCCGCACAGGTGGCCGCGGAGCAGGCGCTGCTGGCACCGCGCTCCGGCCCCGCTGCCCCATCCCGGCTCTGCCACCGGCTGTTTCCTCCTGCATCCCAAACCCCCTTTCCTGCTCCGTTCTCTGGCAGATCCATCCCTTCCAGCTGCGCTTTGCCGCGGGTCTGTCACGGCACAAACCACACGGGTTTGGGAGATCTTCCCTGGCGAGCACGGGGAGCAGCACAGAGCCAGCCGGGACAACGCTGAATCCAAGGGCTGGGAATCTCTGCTCTGCCTGCGCCGTTTCTGCACAGCCCAGCAAAGTTGGGAATGGTTCTAGGAATGTTTGTCACACACCTGGGCCGTGGATACGGAATGTTTTGGCTCATATTTAGCTCAACGGAGAGGGAAGGGGGTGGGAATGGCCAAGTCGGGATCAGTGGTGGTGGGTGAGGGATGGGAGGGCAATAAAAACCGAAACCCCACTGAGCTGAGCTGCTCTCCCAGAAGACACAAAAGACCCTGCTGAGGTTTTTCCTGGCAAAGCTTCATTCCTACCAAAGGCACTTCATTTTCCAGCCTGTCCATGCCCGTGGATGGACGCAGCCCGTGGTGGGGTGGCTGTTGGGGACACACCGAGCCGGCCCTGCGCAAGCCCAGAGGCTGCTCCTGACTTTTGACACGGCCACAAAAGGGCTTAAAGCTGCAAATCCCGTCTGAGCAGGAAGTTATTAAATTGGCATTGCAGGAGCACGTAAACAGTCACGGTGCCGGCATCACATCCCGCAGGAGCCGGCCGCGGGCAGGGATGGGACGCTCCGGGATGGCTGATCCTTGGGTGGCCTGGGCTGGAGGTGGAAATGTGCCTGCCGTGAGTCAGAGGTGCCCTTGTCACCCCGGCTGACAGGGACACACCACCAGCAGGAATAACAGCTGATCCTAATCTTATCCCCTGACCCCTGTCAGCATGGGCAGGAGCAGGGAGGGAGGCGGCAGGGAAGTGGCAGGGAAGGAGGGAATGCTCGGCTCCATCAGCAGCAGAGCCTGCTGGAGGCTGCCAGCCCAGGCTTTGCTCCCTTTGGACTGCACAGGGGATGTTTGTGGGAGGGAGGGCTGGGGGGAACAAGGAAAAGGTGCCGTGAAGAGAATCACCTCCTGCCCCAGCTGCACTCAGCCTTTGGGTCACCCCCACCCATCCCCTCTGTGCTTCCCTCCCTGTCTCTTTGTGTCCCTCAAGCAAAGGACGGCAAGGCCGGGAAGGGATGGAGGGAGCACATTCACCCTACACGAGACCTGGTGATGCCCTCAGTGACCCCATCAGTGCCCAGCTCACGGGCTGAGGTGACTCCTGCAAATCCCGAGCTCCAGCTGGCTGCCAGGGCCTCAGCAGGGAACAGCAGCCCTTCTGCAAGGGGTCATAAGCAGAGGAATCATTCCTGGGCTCACAGCTGCCCAGAGAGGGGCTGGTGGGAGACCCTGCCCCACCTGGGCATCAGCTCAGCCCCATCCCTGCAGCCAGTTCAGCTCTGCCCCATCCTGGCTTTGTTTGTCCCTGCTATTCTGACCCGAGGAAGGGGACACAAAACCCTTTTGAGGCCCTTAACCTCCACCTCTCCTCCTCCTCCACCTCCTCCTCCTCCTCCTCCCTCTCCATCCGCAGCAGGAGCCCCTCGGGCAGCAAGAGGCGGGATTAGGGCGAGACTAATGCGGGGTCCCCGCAGGCACCCGAAAAGCAGCAGCAACCCGAAATCAAAGGCAGCGCAGACAATGGCAGAGCTGCGGGCTCAGGCCTGGCAGAGCATTAAGCAGCAGCATTACCGGGGCCGGGGAGAGCCGGTGGGGACATTACCGGGCTGGGGAGAGCCGGTGGGGACATTACCGGGCTGGGGGGAGCCGGTGGGGACATTACCGCCACTCGCAGCGCTCCGGAGCGCGGCTGCAGCAGCTTTGCTTTTCTCTGGGTTTTGCCCGGGCTGCGTTTCCATTTTTCTCAAGAAAATACCTGTTTGGCTCTATGAACCGCCTGCACTTCGCTGCTCAGCTCTCGGGGGCTTTTCCTGCCTGTCCAACGTCAGCCGCGGCCGATGCTTCGCCCTCGCTGCAGCATCCTGAGGGAGCATCCCGGCTGACTCCAAACATTCCCCTTCTCCCCTCCTCGCTGCCAGGTTGTCTTTATTTGCTTCCTGTTCCTATTTTCCTCCAGTTCCCCTCTCTGAATTTGAATGACACTGAGCTAATTTGCGGCCCAGCTCCTCCTGAGGCCGTGGAGCTTTAATTGTATTTTTCTCCTGGTTGGTGCAAGGCTTGGCTATAAATATGCCAGGAAGAGCATTACTTAGGACTGACCTGGGAGCAGCATTCCCTCTGGGAGGCAGGGCACTGGCTGCTCCCAGGAATTCTTATTTAAGGTGCTGGACAGCAGATTCCCATGAAGCTTGTGCTGGAGAGGAGCGGAGCGTTTGCCACGTGCCACCATCCCCGGGACCCATCCCCAACACCAGTGATGGTCCCTCCTCTCATAACCAGCCCAGCCACTAATTACAAACCCTTGAACTGTGGAAGCAGGAGGAAACCCTGGAGAGATTTAGGGTCTGCCTGCTTTGCTTTAAAACTCCCATCACCCCTCCTGCAGAGCTGGAGTCGGCCCTGAGCTCCCCCCTGCCATTCCCTGTGCATCCATCCCCCACAGCAGGTGGCTGTGCCAAAATCCAGGGGCTGGGATGAGCTCCCTGGCCCACCTTTGCTGCCTGGATGTTATATTTTAGTGGATCATGACACACCAGTGCCTATAGATAATTTGCCTGAGGTATCAATTAGCACTAATGAGATGGGAGTCTGTGTCCAGTGCATCCTTCGTCCTTCCAGGGTGGCAGCAGAAGGAGTGCTGGCCCTTGGCTGATTTGAGAGGGAATGAAGGATCCCAGAGCACTCAGAGAACACCCTGAACATCCATTTTAAACTTGCTGGAAAAGAGTTCCCTCCTTGTCTCCCTCTGAAAACTGATAATGGAATGATGGAATGATTTGGGTTGGAAGGGACCTCAAAGCTCATCCAGTGCCATGGGCAGGGACACTTTCCACTATCCCAGGCTGCTCCAAACTTTCTCCTGGCCTTGAACACTTCCAGGATGGGCCAGCTGCTATCAACAGGAGTTCCTCAGCCCTCACTCACATCCCTCCTCCTCCATTCCCTTCACCTGAGCAACTCCAGTGAATCAGAGCGAATAAAGCATTCTCCCCTTTTAACTACAGCAAACAAAAGTTAGGAAAAACTCCTCTTGACCCTGAAAGAAACTCCTTAAACGAGCAGATATCACCATGCTCTATCCAGACTCCAACAACTTTAGGAAAGCAATTTACTTGTCTCCAGCACACTGTGCTTTTAGCCTACTTCCCTCAGGAAACGGGGCTCACTCCTGTGATTGTGCTGTTTATGTATCTATATGCCATCACTCCCACACTAATAACTTTTGAACGTGTTGGCCAATTCCAACCAGATCTGACAGAGCGGCAGAGTTTTCAAAAATACTGAATTCTTACAAATTTAATGAAAGCCGTGGGTGGGCACATATTTCTTTTTTTTTTTTTTTCCCCCACCAAGGGAAAGGCTGCAGAGTGAACTCAGGATGATCAGACAGAAAGGAATACACACACACACATATGCACAGCCACGCCAGGGCTCTGTAAAACCCCCGGGTGCTGGGAAATCAGAATTTATGTTGGCATTAGAGGGGGAATATTCCACCCCTGAACCCCAAAACCTCGGGAATGAGCAGCAGGGTTCTTGCCCAGTTTTGTTTGGTGGTATTTGGATGATGCAGTTTGGTGTGGGCGCTGCAGGGGAGGGTTCCTTCATTAGGAAGCTTTAAAATTAATCGGACTAAGATTAATAAGAAAGCTTTTCTAGCTGGATCTAGGATGTAAAACCTTGCTCTGCTCTGGTTTTGCAGGCTCAGGGACTCTGCCAAAACCCTCGCAAGGGGGGAGAGCTCGAGCTGAGGGATTGGAGGTTTCAGACAAAGCGGTTTAAGGTAAAAGAGCAGAGATTTACATGGGATATTGGGAAGGAATCCTTCCTGGGAGGGTGGGGAGGCCCTGGCACAGGTTGTCCAGAGAAGCTGTGGCTGCCCCATCCCTGGAAGTGTCCAGGGCCAGGTTAGAAGTGGGAAATCCCCACCCAGACCAGTCTGGGATTCTGTGATTTTATGATTTGGGTTGGAAGGGACCTTAAAGCTCATCCAGTTCCAACCCTGACACCTTCCACTGTCCCAGGCTGCTCCAAGCCCTGTCCAGCCTGGCCTCAGACACTTCCAGGGATGAGCCTGTCCCTGGACCAGCCTAATCCCATCCACCTCCATCCTCCACCCTCCGCCCTCCCTGCTGCTCTCCAGCAGAGCCCAGGACCACCCAGTCAGTGCAGGGCAGGGAGGTGTTTACACCTGGCGTTCCTGACTCGATATTTTCCCTTCTCTCTCATAATTAGAGGTGGAATATTAACACCAAGAGCTCATTAAGCATCTCATCCAATCCCACTCTCACGGTGTTCCAGGATCTTTGCCCCTTGGGGATGGAGGATGCTCAGGTTCTCAGACCCAGCAGACTGGAGCTCCACTCCTCCAGGATCCATCCCACAGCATCCTAGAGCTCCACACTTCCAGGATTCCAATCTTTCGAGGCATTCCCATCCATCCCCAGATCACAGGGAAAGAGCTGGTCTTCCCACTGCTCTGCAGTCTGTTTCCTACCTGGCATTCTAGTGGGATTTTTCATTTTTTCCAACCACCAGCTCGAAAACATCATCAAGCCCAAATGTGCTCCCCAAGCAGGCCCGGGAGGCTCATTCATATTGCAGATAAGCCCTTGGCAGACATGCTGATAAAGATTTCAAGTGTGACTCTGCATACAAATATTCCAGACCCAACAATTAATCCAGCACAGGAGGCTCAGGAGGTGCCTGGGTTTTTCCCCGAACCCCAGCCCTTTTTCCCAGCCTGGCTGCTAAATATAGCTCTTGCTCAGAAAACAGAAAGGAATGACATGCTCTAATAAACCATCCCAAAATGTGAGACAAAGAGCCCTGAATTCTCCAGAGGAGCTTTTCCTCCTCGCCTCGCCACTGGTCTGGGAGCTTCCTGCAAGGCACAGAGCTCCAGGTGCCTTTTGGGAGCCAGCTACGGGGTGCATGAGCTGGCCCTGCTTTGAGCTGGGACCTTATTTCAACCTAAATTAGACACGGCTCATTTTCCCCTTCCCTCCTGCTGGTTTTCAGCCGGATCAGATCCCAGCTCTGGATCTCTGGGCAGTTCCAGAGGGCTGCAGTCTGCACAGGGACAAGGGGCATTACTGGGCACCCAGATCTGCTGTTTTCCAGCACAGCCTCAGCTGGGGCAAACCCTCCCCAGCCACAGCCACATATTTGACTGGTTTTCCACTCCAAATCCCTTTTGGGAACGGAAATAACTGGGAATCCTCCCAGCACAGGTCAGCCCTGGGATGGTTCCTCTTGGCTATGAGTCAGGCAGAGGGTTTGGGCAAAGAGCATCTCAGGAGCTCTTCTGCTCAGGGTATCACCCTGCTTATCCAAGAGGGGAGGGAAAAACGGGATGAACAACCCAATATTTCCTGAGTGCCAGCTCTCAGCCTGTGAGCCCCACGTGTGCAGTCCCACCTCGGTGCCACCACGCCCTGCCCAGGCTGCACCCGCTCTGGTGACCCTGCGTGGCCTCCCTGCCTCACTTGGGGATGTTGTGCATCCCCAGCCCACTGGGAATTACCAGAGGGACAACTGGGCTTGGATCCACCCCATTTTGAACAGCACCCCAAGGCTTGGGCAAGCCCAAGGCTGCTGCTCCTGCTGCGGGGCCCAGGTAGCACCAACCTGCAGACGCCCACCACGAGCTGCTTTCCTTCCTCCAGCAGCTTCCCTGCTACAACAAAACCCTTCTCCCATTTATCCCAAGTCCTCAGGGCGGGATCCCAGCTCAGACACGACCCCGGGATGGGCGGGAACCCCCTTACCTGGACGCCGCGATCTCCGCTTTCTGCTTGGCGATGGTGGCCGCCCGCTCGGCCGCCTCCACGGCCCGATCCACCTTCTCCCGGATCTTGCTGGCACGCAGCGGGATGAGGTTCTTCCTCTTGCCGCTGACCAGGATGTTCTGCTTGTACTTGCCCTCCTCCTTGGTGCCGTCGGGGAAGGTCATGCAGCCGTAGCCGTGGCGCTTGTTGTTGGCCCACTCGCCCTCGTACTTGAGCCCGTCCGAGCGCTGGCTCACGCCCGAGCCCGAGCGCTTGTCGTTCTTCCACTCGCCCACGTAGATCTCGGTGGTGGTGGCGTCGATGTCGTCTTCGATGACCGAGAGCTCGGCCTCGCCCTCACCCAGGCTGATGGTGGAGTTGATGTCGCTGGCGGTGGAGCTGACCGTGCTCATGCCGGCCTCGCTCCGGAACGAGCTCTGCTTGCTCCGCTGGCTGGCCAAGGAGCTCTTGGACTCGGACTTGCGGAGCTTGAGCCCGCTCAGCAGCGAGCGCCGGAAGATGCCCTTCTTCTTGCTCTTGAGGATCTCGGCGTCGCTGTGGGCCATGAGGACGAAGCCGCCGCGGGACACGGCCGGGCTGCCGGCCACGGCGGGCGAGGCGTCGGGGTGCAGCGCCGTGCCGTTGGTGTGCTCGCTGCGCAGGGAGTTGATGGACGTCCTCAGGGGTGACCTGATGACCGCAGCCATGCCGTAGGGAACGCTCTGCCGGACGCCGTAACCCTGGCGCATCCCTCCGACCCACTGGCCCTGGTATGTCCCTGCCGAGAGGAGACAAAAGCAAACGGGGGGGTCATGGTATCAAACTCCTCTGGGAGCCCTTCGCAGCTCTGGAGTCCCGGTCCCATCCACAGGACGAGGATTGCGGCATCACGTTGTGGAGGGAAAACTGGTTGGATTGCAGGCTTGCAGCCTGGCTGCAGCACGGGAATGTTAGAAACCAGCCAAGGCATCAAGGAACTGCCCCTTGGATCAATCCCTGAGCTGAAAGGGAAGGGAGCAGGGGCGTGGAATGGGGGAATGGTTATCCAGGAGCACATTCCAGTGCCATCCGTGCTGCTGGCAGCGATGGCGTCTCGCAGTGGATGGATAATGTGTAACAATACATTTATTTATACACACAGTGCCTTCGTCCGCTGTGCTGGGGAAGGAAGCAGCTCCATAGAAATAAAGGCCTCACGGGGAGAGATCCATTTGGATATTCCCCATGGAATTGTGCCCCTGTTGGAGCTCCTACATTTGCGTGGGCACTTCCTGGAGTTTCTTAACTGGTTGTTGGTGGCATGAAACACATACAGGGCTCCACCACAGCACCGGGAATGGGGGGACAAGGAACCCACCTAGCCCAGGGGGCACAGCTGGACCACAACACCCGCCCTTGCACTGAAATGTGGGATGGGTGGTAATCTGCTCTGGGTTCCTAATCCCATCCCCTCGTGGAGCTTGAAGGTTGGCACGATTCCAGGCCTTATCCCAGCCGGTTGAACCGCAGGGCTCATTTTTATTCTTAGGTCGGCTTAATCTTCTCCAGACCAGCTCAAGATGCAGCGATTCACTGCTCACCTAAGCCCTCCTGGGGCAGACTGAGGAGCCCGAGGATGGCTCCTCACTGGGCACTGGAGCTGCTGGAATGCTGTGGCCAGTCCCAGCTCTGGGATGTGAAGAGCTGGAATGGGCACGGGCAGCACCTCGCAGCAGTGGGACCTCCCTTTGTGCCAGCCCTGCTCCCGCACGCCAAGGGAGTCTTAAAATAGACCTGCTGAAATAGGGAACCCTGTGTGAATCCAGCCAGTCCTACCCCAGGACTCCCTGAGGAATTTCCCTGCCTGGTTCTGGGGCTCAGAGGAAGCTCTGGAGAGGTGTCTGGGCTTGAGCAGCTCGTGCTGAGCACAGGAGCTGCTTCCTGAGAGTGTGAAACCAGCACCTGGCTGCATCTTGGGGTGTATTTTGGGGTGCTTCAGCTGTCTTTTAGCTGCCAGTGCTTTGCACAAATCCCCCAGGACTTGGGCATCCTTCCCGGCCCTCCAATGCATGCAACACCCCAAGGTGTTACATGATCGGGGTGGCAGATTTGTGCACCCCAAAAAAAGCCAGCCCCAAGGTGGACACCCCACAGAGCCTGCTCTGGAGAAGGGACATGGAGAGGCAGGGGCAGGCAAGATTTACTGAGGGTTTATAGGATTAGCACCGGGATTAGGGCAGGCAGTGGGATTAGGGCAGGGAGAAGGATGAGGGACAACCTGTGAGATGCAGCTCGGGGGACACAGCAGACATGTCCTGTGGGGGGGTTGAGCACTGAGCTTGCCTTGTCCCCTGTGGTGTCCCCAGGAACAGGGAACAACCAGTGCCGTGCACCCACGGCTCTCCTCGTGCCTGGAATCGTGGCTGTGGCAGGGCAGAGCCTGCCAAGGTGTCCCTGCATTCCCTGGGGACCTGGCAGCACCTCTCTTCCCTTTCTGGCTCCATGCCAGAGCATCTCAGCAGGACAATGGAGCAGCTGGGGGAGAGATTCCTCCCAGAGCCTCAAGTTCCGCTGCAAAGGAGCCTCCAGGATGGTTTGGGATGTCCTCACACCAGGCTCAGCCTCTTGCTTCCCTAGAGATGGATTCAGTGGGTTTCAGGGAAAGATGCCAGTGTGGGCAAGGGCACAGGGAGAACAGGTCCTGCATGAGATCCACCAGAGCCCACCCTGCCCAAGCCCCGATCTCCCTTTCCCTTGGCTGAATCCCTTGACTCGATCCCTGACCCCACACAGGTCCCTTGACCTCCTCATCTCCTGGCAAATCTGCAGCTGAAAAAGCTCCCTGGATTAAGCTGGAGCAGAGTGAAGGATCACAGCTCTGTGCTGGAAACCTGAGGGCCTGGCAGGGAGCAGAACGAAGCGGTCGGGGCTGGAGCGTGACGGCACGGCCCGGCTGGAGCACTGGTGGCAAATTGGTCACAGCAGCTCCTGGCCACAGTCTGTGTGTGTCCCTAGCCAGGCTGAGGTGCCCGGGACGCTGCCATCCCTGCCTGGCCTGCAGACTTGCTCCTGGAGTGGCACAGCTGCCAGGAGCAGTCTCTGCATCTCCTCAGCATCTCCTCGGCATCTCCTCGGCAGGGTGGATTTTCCAGCCACTCCGTCCTGCTTTGTCCCCTCCCAGCACCGTGGAGCAGCTCCCAACCCCCAGCTCTGCTTTCGTGGGTGTTGTTGCTTCCCTGCAGGAGGCAGCAGCGTGGATTATCCGTAGGGATTGCCCCAGAGGCCACCAAGACATCTGGGCACCTTCATGGCCACCAGCAGATCAAAGAGCTTCCTGTCAGGGAGCTCAGTCCTTCCTCAGCCAGCAGCTCTCCTTCCTTCCTTCCCCCGACTTCATTATGTTTTAAAGCCCTGGATATGCCAGGATTTGGCCATGGATACCGGGAGGCTCTGGAGCCATCTGATCTGCATCACTAAGCGCCGCCACCTCCTCCCCGAGCCCTGCTCAGCTTAACCTCTGCCCCAGCATTTGCAGATATGTGCACAAAGCTTGATCTCACACGGAGCCCGGAGACTCCTGCTCCCTGCAGAGGAACCAGGATTTCACGATACTCCCCTTCACGTGCCAGGATGGACCAGCTGCAGCTGCTCCGGAGCTCGGGAGATGGAAAGGGAACGTGCAGCGGGAATGTGGCGCGGTGGGGATGGCAGGATGGGGCTGGGAGCAATGGAATGAGCATTTCTGGTGGATCTGCTGAGGTGCTGCATGGAGAATTCCAAGGATTTTGGTTCTGAGCACCTCACAGGGTCGGGACACAGGAGGGGAACATGCTTCCCTTGGGGTGGGAAGCAGGGAGCAATCCAAGGCAATCCTGGCCACAAACTGATTGTATCGCCCAAGCCAGAGAAGAGCCAAAGCCACCGTGATGGAGGAGAATCCCTGGGGAGGAAAATGTCCCAACCTCTTCCCTCAGCCATGCAGGGCACTCCTATGGATGCCTCCGAGATGCCACAAATACCCATCCCACTTCTGTGTGGCCCTTCTGCACCAGGCAAAAAGGACAAAGAGAAGGAAGAAAGTCTTGGACAGGGTCAGGATAAAGGTGATACCACAAAGGGTGAGGAAGTGGCCACGTCCATGCTGAGCAGAGCTAAGGAGAGGGCACAACCTGAGGCTAGGAAAACACAACTGGAGCCATCCCAAAAGATGGATTGGAGAGAATATTCCTATTTCGGAAATAACAGATGAAGAGTTAGAAAGCGAACGGGCTCCTGGGAAGGACAGGGATGGGATGGAAATACGGAGAGAAGAAAACGGGCGATGCTGTTGGACACACTGGTGTTCCTAATCCTGAATTTGGGGTTTTTGTGGCTCACTCCCCTTGGAGCAGGGCTGGCTTGTTCCCAGAATTCCCGCAGGAATTGCCATTGCCTTGAGGAGTGTGCAGAGCCCCATCCTTGGCTGGAGGCAGCGGGGCTGAGAGCAGAGAGCGGGAAGTCCCTGGCCTGGGAAGCATCACTCCTGATCCTCCAGCAGTGACAGGGAGCAGCGCTTCCTCAGCATTTGGCTAAAATCCATCCTGGGAAGAGAGCTGAGAGTCTGCAGGGCAGCTTCTGGTGGCCCCATAGTGCCAAAATCCCCAAAATCGGGGCTGGGCCAGGTTTGCACCTTGCAGCAAAGCGAGGGGGGTGAGCAGGACCCTGCTCCAGGCTGGGTGCAACCCCTGCACCTCCACATTCCCTGCTGGAAACAGGGATAAGGCAGCGGCATTCCAGCAGTTCAGCTGGGTTTTGGGAACGCTAATTAAGCTCCTGTTTGCAAAGCTCTCCATGAGGATCAGAGGCATCGCAGGAAGAGCAGCGTCTTTCCATTCATTTCCAAAGAGATTTTGGGGATTTTCCTGGGGAGGAGAGGAGCGATACAGGCACTGTGGGGATCCAGCACTGCTCCCCCTGGCAGACAAGGTCTTTCTCCTCCATGGGGAGGGGCAACCAAGCCATGGCTCGCTGTCCCAAACTCAGGAATTTCCTGGACCTGGAGTCCTTTCCTGCTCATGGAGAGATGGTGAAACCCCACAGTGACGCCCAGGGCAGTCCGGCTTTCACACAAATGAACAGCCCAAGGAGCTCCCTCAGGAAGAGCTGGAGTTTGAACAACCCAGGAGGAAGCCCCAAGGGAGGATTTTGGCCTGCTCACATGGGGCTTCCTCTGGCTTAAGGCGGGATCGTGCGCTTGGATATAAACCTGGTCCATGATGTTGGAAGGAGGAAAAAATCAGGATTTTTTGGGTTGGAATGAGGGCGTTTTCTTTCCCCCCTCTACCCACACCCAAGATTTGGCGTTTTGTAGTTGCTGAGCCCTCTGGCCCCACTCCAGGAACACCATTAAGGAGAAGATTTACAGCCACTCCCAGGCTTTTCCCAAACCCACAGGGCTGGTTCCATGTCCTGCAGGATGAATCCTTTGGCAAACACATGGATAAAGCCCACGGGAGGTTTGCACGGACCTGCCCTCTTCCAGTTCCTCACATGGAGACATCCAAGCAGGAATCTGGGATGCTGGGAAGCACTTTGAGGCCACTGGACTCACACGTGTCATTATCGCAACCTGACCTCGGAAAAAGACAAATGTTTGGAAAAAATTCCTTCTCCATCCCTACCACTGAGTTAAAAACCCAAGCGTGCCCACCACGGTGGGTCAATATTCCCAGCTAAAATAATCAGGGACTCAGCTTCCCAGGTTTTCCTGGAAAATGGGAGCAGCAGGCTCCAAAGGGCTGGAGCTCCATCCCACCCTCGAAGCACAGCCAGATCCTCCTGGTGCAGCAACTGTGCTGGGCACCAGCAGCATTCCCAAGCTCCCAGCTCACCTTCCCCACTCAGCAAAATCCCGGGAAGGAGGCTGGAGTGGTCCGAAGTGCCCCTCCACTTTCCCAAGCCAAAGTAATTAGGTTTTACAAATTGCTGATTTATCTCGCCAAGGATCCTTCCTGGTGTGCTCAGCCCCCCTCTTATCTCTGGCCTCTGCAGCATATTAATTAAAGATGTCCGATGGCAATAATTAGGCCGGGCTCTTAAATTGCGACCGAAGGAGGGAGTTTTACAGATATCCCTTTCCAGCTGCTCGATATCACGAATCCCAGGAGGATTCACACACAAATCACCTCAGAAACACCCATCCCAAAGGGAAGAAGTCCGGGAGAAAAGAGACGACTGGAGGGTGCTCATCCAGCCTCAGTCCTGATGGGGTGGCACTGGGGGCGTCCTCGCTGGCCATCCCGGGGAATCACTGGGAAAAATGTGTCCCTCAAATGTCCTCACCTGACTGTATGGGGACCTTAAAGTTCATATTGTTCCCACCCAATGTGGCAGGGACACCTTCCACTGTCCCAGGCTGCTCCAAGCCCTGTCCAGCCTGGCCTTGGACACTCCCAGGGATCCAGGGGCAGCCACAGCTTCTCTGGGCACCCTGTGCCAGGGCCTCTCCATCCTCACAGGGAACAATTCCTTCCCAATATCCCATCTAAATCCACTCTCTGGCAGTGGGAAGCCATTCCCTGTGTCCTGTCCCTCCAGCCCTTGTCCCCAGCCCCTCTCCAGCTCTCCTGGAGCCCCTTTAGGCCCTGCAAGGGGCTCTGAGCTCTCCCTGGATCCTTCTCCTCTCCAGGTGAGCACCCCCAGCTCTCCCAGCCTGGCTCCAGAGCAGAGGGGCTCCAGCTCCCAGAGCAGCTCCGTGGTCTCCTCTGGAATTGCTCCAGCATCTCCACGCCCTTCTCACACTGGGAAGCCCAGAGCCGGACACAGCACTGCAGGTGGGGTCTCAGAGGGGCAGAATCCCCTCCCTCAACCCCCTGGGCACTGCATGGACGTGGGGACACATTTTCAGCCAGGACACCCTTCCTGCACCGTCCCTCCTGGCAGCAGGACGCGGTGTGGTGCTGGGTGACTGCCACGCCCTGCCCTGTCCCCAGCTGCTGCTCTCATCCCCCAAACCCTCCCCTAAATCCCACACGGGCATGGCACGGATGGCTGGGAGATGCATTGCCCACCTTGGAACGTGGGAATCGGTGACGCCGCCTGCGTCCAACTCCACATGGATCCGGAATCCACGGCAAAATTACCCCCCCTCCAGCCCTGCCAAGGCTCTCCATCACCAAGCCATGCTAAAAACACAGTCAGATGCTTCTGCTGTGGCTGCTAATTTGCCAAAAATACGCTCTGGTAACTGCTTACACAGGGGAAGGAAGAAAGTATGGATTTTTGAGTATGCAAATCTAATCTGCAGGCAGGAACACGTGACGGGTGTTAGTCATAGTGCTAATGCTGGGTGCATCCAGACACGGTGGGCACAGCCAGGGCTGGGCATCCAGGGAGGCGGGGAGGGAAGGAGAGGAGGATGAAGAGGATGAGAGCTGGCAGGGGCTGCTGTGCTCCTGCCCGGGCGCTGGATGAAGTCTGGTTTGGGGCTCAGTAAATGATAAAGAATTACAGCTGGTATCAGCACGGTCCGTTGTACTTCTAAAAGCAGGGAGCCTCCATCTAAAGGCATCGAGCAGTGGAGGTGCTGGGTTTGGGTGAGGTTTGGAAGGGGTAGGGATGGGAGCAGGGCTGGCTCTGGAGCAGCCAGAAGCTCTGCAGGAGCAGGAGCCGGGGGCTGCAGGGAGGAGATGGATTTCTACAGCCTCATGCCTCAGCCAGGGAATCTGCCTCCTCCTCCTCCTCCTTC
>VZRS01002101.1:0-27873 GCA_013398055.1 Ifrita kowaldi
CTCCCCAAAACCCCAACACCCAGACTTCTCCCCTGTGGCAGCTCCAGAGCTTTAACACTCCAGGTGGATTGTGTCTGGCTCCAGGTAAAGCTTGTCAATATTTTTCATCTGACACTGTATATGTATTTTTCATATACATGAAAAAGGTAGGTTCGGCAGTATCAAACAAGTCTGAGAATTTGATTTCATTTTATCAAGTTACTTGTCCAAACCAAACAAACAAAAAGTAATTTCCCTTAAACTCCTGAAAATAAATTGGAAGACATATTTTTACTTTTCATTGCAATACTTTAAAATAAATAGTATCATTTTCTGGTTAGAAAATACTATACATGTTCAATTTTCCTTGAAATGTATTTTTAAAAAGTAAATAAACTCAAAATCACAATCAAATGTCCGCTTCAGATTAAGTTAAATATTTCATGCAGTTACAAATGTTGTTTAAAAAGCTTATATTTGCTCAGTGTTCTTCACTTTTTCTGATTTTCCTGTGAGTGGAAACATCAACAACCACAAAACTTTAGTTACTGACTCTTTGATTTAACTTTATTCCTGCAAAAAGAGGCTGGTTTTCTGTCACTTATAAGTAGGGTTCTACAGCCAATATTAGTGCTTATTTTCCAGGAATTTAAGCTGCCAGGTACATGTTTTTAAAGGACACATAGCAGATTAAGGATGCAGAAGGCAGAGTGCAGATGGCATGTACACCAGGCTTCCTTCAGTTCAGATAAGTCAAAAGACTTATTTTGACTTATCATATGAGTCATTCAAAATAGAGAAATACCTTCTGCTGTTTCCTCTCTTGATTGCTTCTATACTTGTGAGTTTTCTTTGGGATTCAGTCAGCCTTTTTTTGTGAACATCTCTGTTTATTCTGATCCTCCTACAATTTCCCACACCAAGTAACTTTTGGCTCTCCTGATCAGCACTCGATCATGGTAGCATCGGGGAGTTCCTTGCTCTGCAGTCTAGACTGAAAAGGAAACTTCTTTTTTGGCAATTCAGATGTCCATACTGATCTTACAAGTAAGGCACAGATACTTAGGATCGTTTTTTAAATTAGCTGAAAAAACAGACACACACTACACCACAAAGCCACCTGTACATCATAGTGTCTGAAAAAATCAATCTAGAACTTGCAAATGGTGTGATGGGTTAATCTTGGCTAGCAGCCAAATGCCCACCCAGCTGTACTCCACCTCCTCAGCTGGACAGGGGGAGAGAATAAGAAAAAAACAAGAATGAGAAAACTTGTGGGTTGAGGTAAGGACAGGGAGATCACTTGTCGATTACGTCATTGGCAAAACAGGCTCATCTTGGGAAAATGAATTTAATTTATTGGCAATTTAAGTAGATTTGAGTGGTGGGAAACAAGAATTCAAACACTGAAACAACTCCTTTGCTTCCCCCTTTCCCAAGCTTAACTTCACCCCTTCAGTCCTGACTCCTCTCATGGCACCACTGAGCATTGCAGGGAGGATGGGGAATGCAGGTTACAGCTGATATGTAACAGCTTCCCTCTGCTGCTCCTTCCTCCTCACACTTTTCCCCTGCTCCAGTGTGGGTGCTCTCCATGGGCTGCAATCCTTCAGTAGGAACCTTGTTCCAGTGTGGGCTCTTCCTGGGTTGCTGTTCCTTCAAGAATATCTATCTGCTCTGGTATGGTCCTCTCCTTGGGCTGCTGAAGAGCCTCCACTGCTGACATTGGTGTTTCCTCTGCTCTTTTTTTCCCCTTCCTCCTCCTCCTCTGCCTGTCCAATGTTTTCTACCCTTTCCTAAATATGTTTTCAGAAACAGCCCAGATTCCCTGATGGGCTCAGCTGTGTCCTGTGGTGTACCCACTGGAGCTGCTGGGGAGCTCAGTGGAGCTGGCTCTGTGTCCAACATGGGGCAGCCCCCAGCCTTTTCTTACGGAGGTCACCCCTACAACCCTCCTGCCGCCAAATCCTTGCCAAACACAATCAGCAGAGTGGTTCATATGTGGGTTTGCCAAATAATCCTTTCCTCTTCCTTTCATTTTCCCAGGAAGCTGTAGAGACAGTGCAATGAAGGGTGGCAGTGTGTGTGATGACTCCAGCAACATACAGAGGGATGAGAAGCAATGAGAGAGGCATTTTGTGCATGTGTCTGAGACTTAAAAGGCAGGTCCCCAGATCTGGGAAAGTTATATGTTACTAAAATTAGGTCGTGCTGAAAAATGCTTGTTCACTAATGGCAATAACAGCTGTGTCACGTGTTCACTACAGAGATGCCCAAGGACACTCACCTGTAGCGTACTAAAAATGAAGAGACCAGAAATGTATTAGTGCTGTATAGATAAAATATTTAAATGGTTAGAGCTAGACGGACTATAGAGATAGTAATCTGATATGTATGCATGCACTGTACATTTTTATACTAGAGTTGCAGCATAAATGACCCCATTAAATCGTGTTACTTTCCTAATCCAATAAGCGCTTAATCTCATTGCAAGTGTTGGAAATAATTATTCATTTATACACTTGTTTTTGCCACACATTTTATGTCAACAAGGAGTGTGCCTTTGACTAATCAGTTAAAACAGCTGGCGGATAAAGGAGTGAACGATAATTGAGAATGTGCTATTCCTGGGAAGAAGACTATTGGTAGCTATTCTTTGGTCTGAGGTGTTATTGATTCTACAAGAAATGTTGTATTATACACAAAGGAAAGCCTTTGCTCAGTGTTAACAATCACCAGGACAAGAGTGAAAAGGAAAAAGCTTTGTACTTCTCAAGCTGCCTAACCCTGCTGCCTTACTTGACCCTAACTCATTGAATTTTACATCTGTGAAGAGGTGGAAGGACTTCACCCTTTTTCAAAACTCTGCACTTCTCTTACCTCTCAAGTGTCTGCCATACTGAGTTAGGTGAAGAACATAAAAGACAGATGTATGGGTTTTGCAGGTTGACAATTCTTTCCTGAAAGAGGAAATGCTCTTGAAGACCATTGCAAAGATAAGCTTGTTCTTTTGTACTCCTGCAGGAGTTGTAGTAGATAGTGATTCTATTCTGGTTTCCAAGGACCAGTTTCATGATGAGATATTTTAAAGTTTGTTCAGCTCAATTCTGTCCCACTCTTCTTCACTCATCTTGGGAAACACTTCACTCCGCTCATTAGAAGCAATTCAGGTGCATGCCAGGACTTAGGCTGGGCTTACTGTTCCACCCCAGCAGTGTTGTAGGACACTGAGGTGGAAGTGGATACCATATCTCCCACTGGATGAGGGCCTTCCTCCAGACAACATGGTGCCGCTTGTGGAAGAGGGTTGTGGCAGTCACAAGTTATGCGAGGGCAAGGAAGCAAACACCAAATGCATAGATGTTGCACTGTGGATTTTTTCATTCCAACTTGTCACACTTCTGTCTGTGTTTATTACAGCTGTAGATGCAATTATTTGTCACCAAAAAGAAGTACTAGCCTGTGTCAGAAGAACGGGAGAAAAAAGATGATGCTTTTGCTGTCACAGTTGTGGTCTGGAACATAATGCAAGTATTAAAGCATGAGGTAAGAAAGGAAACATTTTAAAGCTTAAGGAATACTTTGGAGTAGACAAGCTTGGAGTTATTTTTAACACAGGTGTTTCTGTGAGGGTGCTATACTGTATGAGGAAACTTCACAGTTCTCCATGACACTCACAATAGGTGTAACACCTCTGCAGAATGATTGCTTAGTAACTTTGTCTGGAATGTAATAAAATTAGGAAGGCTTGTAAAATCTACTCCTGATAAAGATATTTCCCTTTTCACAGTCTGTGTTTTTCACATAAGTGTTTATTTCAGTATTTGTACTAACAACCTTCTAATAAAAAGAGTAAATCAGATTTGAAATTTTAGGTTGCTTGCTGCTTCTCAAGTAGCTCCTCTGCAAATGTTAAGAATAGGAAATGAAGAGGATATACCCATTGAAAATAATGTGTCCCAAGGTGTGTTCATTAAGACAAAATAGCTGCAAGGAATCCTACAGCTTGCACATCTGTTCCATCATTTATAACCAGGAAATGTAAGGAGAGATCCAAACCTCGCCTATCTGGAAGTACTGTAGGAATGGCCATGTTAGATATGCTGTTGATGAAGGAAACTATTTTAGCTTTCAAGCTCAATAATGATAATAGAAGAGGGACAATGCTGAGAAACACTGATGAAAATTGCAGGAAATATTAGCACTGTTCTTATACCTTTGAGTAGAAAAATTGCTCTCTTTGAGAGAATCTTTATATTGTCCCATCACCTTCAAATGTTTTTAGGGTAATGTTGGACAAAATTGCAGGTTGTCTTCCATATTTCTGCCTTCCATCTATTGTAGCAAGGCATCTGAAAAGGGAAAAACCACACGTGTTCCTTCCTGGAATCCATAGCATGTTACAGACATGCTTCCTGAGGATCAGCAGTATGACAGTATCTCCATCTGGTTGCGCAGAAGTTTGGGGACATGCTCTGCCGAATCACGTATTCTCCAAGTGCACAAGTATCCACTGCCAGAATACAGTGGTGTGACACTTGAAATGACACTGAAAACTGTTGAAAGACCCCAATCAGGCCTTAATATCGCGAAATGCCGGAAAATCTTATTTCTGTTCTTTGTAGATGTCACGGACTGGTTTTCAGCCAGAATAAGCAAATAGATGACCAGATTTGGGTCTTGGGTCAATGAGATAATTCCTCCAACCTCCTGACAAATTAAGCTAAATTATGTTATTCATAATGTGGTCTGTGAATGTTTGTTCCCATTTTAGGATATTAAATGGCAGTTTAAAATAACAGGGTGTTTTGGAGACTTATGGGCAGCTAGCATGTATCATCTGGCATCATTGTAGGTCATATTTCTGAAGGGTATTTCTGTGTATACATATTTAGATCTGGAAAGGTGGATTGCTTGGGTTTGCATCTTAAATTATTTTTTTGGGCGCAAATCTACAGATTGCTTCAATCAGGACTTGTCAGTGCAAGCTACACAATTAAAAAAGTCAATTATTAAATATGTCTATCCTTGTGCAAGTATAAGAATCAGGAAGCAAATTATGAAAACCTAAATTGCATGTGAGGAAGAGAAACCCTTGACATTAGCCTATAAAAAGTGATTCCTCTCAGTGGCTTAACCAAGACTATTAGAAGGACTAGGTGTCAGAGCCCATATTAAAATGGAAAATGGAAAAAGTATGTGATTGATTGATTAATCTGCTGAACAATACTGACTCATGTTAATAAGGTTAGAATCCTATGTGTGGCCTTATAAAACCAAGTCTGTGTTTGCAGCTCTGACCTTCTCCTACTGGGTGACCTTCAGCACATAGCATTGCCCAATGCTTGAGTTTTCACCTTAAAGTGGCGGTAATATTTCCTCACCTTTGTAAAACTCTATGAAAGCAGTTAATAAAAAGCTTTTCACATGCTTTGGTTTCTATTCTTACTACTCATGTATTACTGTGGCAATTCCTGTAGGTTGTGAGAGAAGAAAATGCCTCTGCCAACATGCAGCCAGGAGAGAACTTGTAGCTGCTGAATGGTTTGAGGTCAGATCAGCAATAATTATAGATTTCAGAAGTCTTAAAAGCTGCTTCTGGTAGCAGGAAGGACAATGAATATTCCAAGGGGAAAAAAAATGGTGATAAACTTTCCTTGTGATTGCCTTGCATCAGTCAGAATATCTGTGAAACACAAAGGTCAAGCAACTTATTTAAAAGAAAACCCTATGTGAATCTGAGATTAATCTTGACATTTTCAAAACCTCTGAAAATTATGGGCAGGGCTGCAACCCTGAGGATTGTGGTCCCTTAGGCTGACTGGAGGAAAGATTAGACTAAACATTTTGAGACCTGAATGATCCATTTTGTATTAGAGAAGATTTACAAGATCCTCAGAGAACGCTTGAAACATCTGACTGAGAGAGAATCTGTGGACTTTCTGCTTTCTTGGTAGGGATTCTCAAGGGCACCATTAAGGAATCAACTATTGTGATTGATGGAAAAATAAAGAAATCGAAGAAGAAATGAAGACAAACTACAATGTGGACTTTTTCCTGCAGTCCCATGATATCTTCAGCATTAAGTGATTTTGGCAGATAATTTCTACTATGAAGCATGTGGATAGCCAGAAGGCTATTAAGAGAGAATGATGCTATAATATAAGCACGGAGGATTCTTATAAAGTGTATCTTTCTCTCATTCAAAGTACATGATGAAAAATGATGTGTCCAGAGTGCTAACAAATTATAACAAAGTATAAATTTTCCACATATATATATTTTATATGTACATATATATATAATACTAAACCACCTTTGCTATCATAAGCCAGCATTCTACCCCCACCCTGTGCTATTTATTTCATATTTATAAAAATAATTCCAACTGTATCTTTTAGCTAATCCTAGCTAGCTCCATATGCAGGCTGACAATATGCCTGAGGTGATAATATGTCTGGTCAGTTAGACCAGTGTGTGGTAGATGCAAAGTGCTTAAATGGGAATGCAGGATTCTGATGGAATAAGACCCCATGTTCACTTTGCACAGATGAAAATGATCTCATCATGTGCAAGATGATAGGGGATGAGGCTCCTCCTTTCTTGCTGGTACAAATTAAATTTGAGTGATGTAATGAATATCATACACATGCAGCTAGATGGATTCACTCGCTGTCCCACCCATCTTTATCGTTTACAGACTCATCTTACTAGTTTGTCTTTCCCTGTTCCATGAATTATTTGTGAACAGATTAATTTATTTAATTGCTTTTTTAAATTCATAATTGTGTTCATCAAACCTTCCTGAAGAATGGCTGTGAACCTTCGGATTACTACAGGGCTGGGCTCACTGTAGTGTTACTGGTCACCTCAGCAGCATGGGAGAGCTACCAGTCTCTGCCTGAACAATTGCAAACATCATGTAAATATAAAGCTTCTATTTCTATCTTAAGAGAGGTTTATGTGCCTGAAACATCTGGGTTTTTTTCCATGCTACCATAGGCTTCCTTCTCCCTGTTAGCTGTGTCGAGTTTCTGTGCTTTGACTATGATCATTATGAGAATATATCACACCCCAAAGCGTGTTCATTTTCCACGTTTTCATTTTGCCCAGGGAAAGAATACAAGAGCAGTTTGCAGAGCTAGATGATGCAGACTGGCATTCAAAATGCCATTTTGCTGGTGTTTATTTTAAACCTTGTTCTTCCTGGGCCAAATCGGACTGACTTCAGTCTGTAACGAGTTCCTTTCAAGGTGTAGCTACTTGCATCTGTGCCAGTACTCTGGGCAGGATGATTATGTGGTACTAGCTGCAGTAATGTCAATAGTGGTGCCAATAATTTTATCTGTGTTAAAGCCAATGCTGTGGCCTTGTATTTAAAAATCAAAAACCAAACACAATTCTTCCTCATGGCAGAGATGATGTCAGGCACAGTACTGAAGTATTTAGAGTGCCATTTTATGATTTTATTGGTACACATTTTTTTCCTATCACTATTGCAGAACATGTACTGAAGAAATACATGGATCAACATTCATGAAAAAACACCTAACGCTTATTTGGATGTCCTAAATAGGAATAGTTCTGGATGCTAGATAAAGGCATGTCTAAGACCCTGTATTTGCAGGTGAAGAGGCAATCTGGCTGAAGCCAAGCAAAATATTTTTTGTGCTGCCTTGTTTAGATCAACTTTGTCTGCTCTGCTCTGTGTATCTAGCTTTCCAGTCAACTTCACACGCAATGAACAGACATACAGATCTCGGGGAGAAATGGAAAAGGTTTATTCTATTTGCTTTCACAGAAGGAAGATGTTAGTGTATGCAGAGTTGGGATAGGTTCCTATCGTGACAGAACAAAACTAGCTTTTCAGCTAGTGCCTTACCATGGCAATCTGCTTCAAAGAAACAACTGTCATTTTTGATGAGGATAGTGAGAATTACTGTCATCTGGAGAGATCACTATGCCTCTGGGTTGTATAGTATATTACAACAGAAGGATTTATTCTTTAAGAGATGAATAATTATTCCACTACAAAATTTTATTGCTGGTTTAGAAAAGACGCAGTTTGTACCCTGCATGATTATAATGTAGCTCCGTAGCTAGCTCTCTTCATATATAAACTTGTGATATGCTTTTTTTAAAAAAAAAATATATATGGCAGGGAGTCAGGCAGAAAAAGCAGCTAGTTAGTGGAAACCTTCACAGGGCAAGTGGATTTGGGGGGTGTGCGTGCACACCACATGCCTCCCTGCAGCCAAGAGCCAAGGAAGAAGCTCGCAGTCTCACAGAAGCTGCTCAACTGAGCGAGTTATTATGGAGAGTTTCTCTGTGGCTGAGCCAGTAAGAGCTGGGTGCTAAACTTGTTTCCGCTTGAAGTTGCTCTTTGCATACTTGTTAAGGCAGAATGTTCTACCTTTTCACCTCTGCAATACTGGGTGTGAAACATGAGCCTCTAGGTGTTTCCTGGCTGGCAAGAATTCAATGGTAATAAAATTACTAGTAGAATAAATGTTTCAGAGGCAGTTATCCTCTCTCACCTGTTTGTAATTTTTTATTAATTATTACAAATGTGTTTAAGTACTCTAGCTGATTTTAATCTGCTGTATTCCCAGGATTTACATATAAAGGTCTTTTTCCCACAGAATAATGAATAATCGCATATCTCAGGGTGTGGTGTTAAAATACTGAAGGTTGGTGATACACCTACTAGCAATCGCTCATTTTGTAAAAGGCTGGGTTCTATAAGTAGTTTGCTTTTTATGGCTTTGATCCAAAATTCTGTTGAACTCAGACTCTTATTGAGTTAAAAAGCTACGGATCTGGTCCCAAATGTTCTTTTATGGGAAGTGTTTGTAGTGCCATTGTTAACAATATATGCAGCACTGGGCATGTGAACTGTATAAGTAGAAATTTTACTTTTCCCAAAGCTCTTGCTTACTTTTATGCATTCTTTGCTCAAGCAAACAGCAGGTGGCTTGCATGAATAGTGGGGTTAATGAGACTACTTAAGTGAGCAAGAGTGGAAAAAAAAATCACAAACTGGTCCTCTATTTCAGAGAATTTAGGACTTGCCAGATAGAGCTGAGAACTGTAAAGGATTAATATTATTACATATTGAAAGAAAATCTGACCAGGATAGAGGTGGCAGGGGGGGAGGAGGGTTTGTTGTTCCAAGAACAGCAGAGCTAATGAGATCTAATGCTTTTGTTTCTTAATCCCTGAACTGAATTAATCTCCCTCCCTTCCCATGTGACATCATCCCTTAGGTGCAGGGAAGCCGCAGGGCAAGATGCAGTGCTGCCTGGTCGGCCAAACACAGGGTGAGGGAGCCAAACTTACTTGTGCCTCCCCTAAGGAGAGACGCTAACCTTGTCCCTGCTCTCCTTCCACTTACAATTCTCATGAGTAGTACAGAAATATAGTTATCTTTGACATTTCGAGTTGGATTGAAATAGGACAATGAGCTCAGAAGTTATTTGGGAGAAGAAAAGATAATAAAATTGTGAAGTCCATTTTTTTACCAACAAAAAATTGTACCCTGAACTCCACTTGGACAGGGTTGAACTTAACTTGTAGCTCTCCATTCAGATCCCATAACAACATGGCCTTTATGATTTTTTCTACACTTTACTTTCAGAATAATTTACCTCAAGAATAGTGAGCCCTAATGAGATGATAAGGTATTTGTATTAGGAACTAGATCACATGGCTAATATTTATGATTTCTCATTATGCCATCTTTATGCCAATCAGCATGTTACCTTTGACTGCTACCAAACTGGGAGGATGAAAATGAAATATTTTATACAGTTTTAAGTTTTGTTCTCTTTTCCGATTTTGTCTTCCACTCTGTATTAATGATTTGACAAGACACAAACAACAGAAATACCAACTTATTGCAAGAAGTAAATTTTACGCTGGCTCTATAGTATTTCTAAAGGAAACAGTTTGTAAGTAACAGAAGTCTTGATGAAATTTGAAAAGACTACATTTTGAATGTTGATGGATCACAAACTGCAGCTGCACAGCTGTATGCCAGTGTTATCTGGGCAAGTGTCAAGTAGGATTTTACAGCATAATGGCTACTCAAAAAATTCCTAACACTCTTGCCTAGCGGACAAGATTTATAAATATGAACAGTTAGTGTTTGAAAGTTAAGGAAGTCACAAAGACCCAGCAACAAAGCAATCCAACAGAGGAATCTTCTTCCCACTTTTAAACTCAGACAGTGATTTCTCTCAAGCAAAAGTGACATCAAATGCTTTTTTAGATAAAAGACAGTAGAAATAAGAAAGATCCTCCAGGAGAGGCTTTAAAGTGTCTTTCAAAATTAGCAAGCACAAAAAGCCTACAGGTCAAGAATCAAGTCCTCTCATGTAATCCATATTCACTTAGAGAGCATTTCAAACTCAAGCTCCTGGAATTGACCTTCAAAAAGTCATTTCTTTATGAAGTGTGTGTTATACTATTGTCACTATTCATCCACCTCTAAACACCTGGCATCAGGCAGAGTTCAAAGGAATCAAACAATGAACTGACCCCTTGAGGGCAAAAAAAAAAAAGTAACAGCAGTGCCAGGGCTGGTCAGAATGCTGGAAAATGGACAGTGATTTGTGGAGCAGTGAGTATTGTGTGGTCAGTGATCTTGACAATTACTAAGTTTGGAATAAATTGTGCTATAAAAATTAATATACTCATTATACATATATTATGTGTAAACACAAGCATTTTCTTGCTGATGAGCCTTGCATGTTGCTTGGAATTAGCTAATATAAGGATTAGTAGAAATTGTATCCCTAACAGTGCCTCCTTCAATTTTGTGCTTGAAAACAATTTCAACAATTTATGAAGTGGAAATATACAATAAAGGTAACTTGTAAAAATTACTGACTCATAAAAGTGAGCAGAGACAAAGAATGTTTTCTGAATTTTATATTTTGTATCCTTGCCATGTGAATTGCTATTTCTTCTTACTGGAGGCTTTCCTGATGCACAGCAATACAAGCCTCAAGTGACTTGAGTCTGGGGAAGTCCTGACACAGTTTTCTGAAAATCTCTTTCTGCTTTCCATTAACAATGATGACAGCTCTGATCTTCCCCACAAGATCACATCTACGTATTCAGTGGCTATTAATAAAGACTTGATTGGATTCTAGTCACAATAGTTGTCATATATGCAAGGTTTGAAAGCTTTGGGTTAATATGGATTAAGATGTCAAAGGTCAGGAGACAAATTGAAAACAAAGAAAATTCATCATAGATGTAATTTTTTTTTTCTGTAACTAAAAACTACGGTACAGTTATTGAGAAATCAGGTTCATGAATATGTAAAGAATCCCAAATGACCTGGAGGACAGAAATCAGGCTTTATTTGCTAAGAATCTAAGGCTGGGATAATTTTGAGCTCCTGGCTGGGAAGGCTTTGGAGCATTTAGCCTTAGGAGGACTGATCAGTCAAAAACAGAGGAATGTATGGTATGTGCAGCTCTTGAAATGGGCACAAAGATTGCCATTTGTCTCATGGACTTTTAAGCTACAGTGACTTGGGAGGGCTCAGAAATTTCACTTTACTACCATTGCAGCCATAAATTATGTTGGATTTAGAAGGTGTTTGTGACACTTATGGCCTTGTAGACCTGTGAATTTACAGACCATAGAAAAGGTCCTGTCTTGAGGAAGTACCCTTTTATGCCCCATGGACCGCCATACGAAAACTGACTTCTGTGCTGAAGATTTATTTGCTAGTACAAAGTTGCACTTGCTGCCTTCCATTTCCAACAGAAAGATTTCACTGCAGATAATAGAGCTGTGTTAGGATGGTAGGATATGATCTGCTTACCGAGATAATACTGCAGAGCAGAGCTTTGCTGGCAGAGACCTCGATAAGCATCTGTGCAAGGAGACAAATTAAAACAGCTGGTTGTCTCCTCTCAGTCTTGGCCATTTTGGGTGAAGACTGAGAAGGGTCTTTGAGCAATAGCTCCAAAGACTGGAGACTCAAATGTTCTCAGTCTCATTCTCAGCAAGAAAATCTTGAGCTACAGAAGAGAGTGTAACCTGAAATATTAAAATAGGTTGCTGGTTGCCGTATCTGTCTTCCTCTAATGATACAGAAACATCTAGAAAATCCTGGAGCTAAGTCCTTTAAAATCATCAGGCATTAACATTTTCCTTTTTCCTGTCTCTGAAAAGTTGTTCATACCTTGGGGGAATTTGATGGGATTTGTGAGCATGACCCTGGTTTGTTAATAAGATGGGCACTTTCAGTTTTTCATTAAAAACTGGTGTTTAGTTATATTCCTCAAGAGGGATTTAAAGGAGAAGTTTTTTCAGTGATACAAACAGTATTTTGGTGCTTATGTTCCCCACTGAGTAATACGTCTGGATTCCCTATCATTTAATGAGAAATTAATGGCTCCAAGAAATCAGAGCAGTAAATGTCAAAATAGATAAAGCTAAATGGAGACTAATATTTTTTATGGACATCAGGTATCTTCAGATACAGTATGTGCATTAATGCAATGCCATGAAGTGTGGATTAGATGATTAGGACAAACTGGGAAAAATAAAAAGGAATGTATATAGAAAAATAGCCAGAACTGGATTTTTCTATAAAGGTTTAAATGCAGAGTAAAACTGCTGTGTCCAACAAAGTTGCTGAAGACTCGTTTGGGTGTAAGTTGGAGTCTGTCTCTAAGAGTGACTTAACAGTGACTCAACATGCTGAATTGTTGCTCCAAATAGTAGTTATCAGAGGCATCTTGCCTTTGCGTAAATGACTAATATAATTAGCTTATAACATCACCATAGGCATTGGCAAAAGTAATCATCATTACTATCCATTGTGTTCACAACATCTGAACCATTCATTTCAAAGCCTGTGGAACTGAAACTTCTATCCATCTCAGGAGAACTTTGTTTTCATCCTCCACACATTTTCTGCAAGGGCCTGTTTTCCATGCCTCCCCATCCTCCTGCTCATTCTTACTGCATACAAAATGTAATTAGCATTGTTCCTTCTTGCTTCATCTTTATTTTTTTTTTTTAAAGGAGTGAGGCAGAGATGAGGAAGAAAGTTTTTTTACAATAAAATCAAATACAAAAGTCCTTTGGACACAAAACCTTTTCTCTCTTGGTTAGCTCAATTAAACATATGTAGAAAGGCTCACAAAGTTGGCCCTATTTTGTTGTTAGTTTCATCCATACAATTCTGAACTTATATGGGTGTAACCCAAGTGAGAATTTAGTCCATTGTATGCTTAAAAAGGAAAAGAAAGTACTGTGAGATTTTGATGTTTCACTTTTCTATCAAAATTATGTGCTTCTGTAGCCATGAAATAAGGACATGATTTGAATGAGTTACCATCTCGGTGATACTGAGATAACTAATCTGAGATTGAATGCTGCTCTTTTTCAGGAAAAATGAACATAATGATTAATAGTATCATGGCAGCACTATTATTTGGTATGTAATACTCTCTTTATATTATTAAATGTTTGTGAAATTGCAATTAAAAGCTTGCTTTGTTTGCTAATATGCTCTCTTCTTTAATTAAAGAACTCTTGCTGTGAACTTTGCCTTTTGTGAACTTGCTTAGCAGTGGTGTTAAGGAAGGGTTTAATCCTTTTCGACAAAGAGACACCTGTTCGCAGGTCCCTAAAATGTTTAAGTCACATCTCATTTAAGACTAGATTGTTCAGCACCTTGTAGGATTAAGCATAGGCTTAAAGTACCTGTTTCTGGTTTCAGTAACATGTAGCGGAATAACTCGAGTAATAGCTGGAACAGTGCTTCTTCAAATGTCCAGGTAGGAATTCAGGTCTATCAACTCTGTCAGTGTTGACTGGTGCTCTAGCCCCCTTATCAACTTCATGGCCCTCCTCTGGTCTTGTTCCAACAGTTCCACGTCTTTTTCTGTTGGGGCACCAGACCCGTACACAGCATTCCAGATGGGGTCTCTGCGAGAGCAGAGTAGAGGGACAGAACCCCCTCCATTGACATGCTGCCCACACTCCTTTTGATGCAGCCCAGGATTCCATTGGCTTTCTGGGCTGCAAGCACACACTGACTGCTCATGCTGAGTCTTTCACCGACCATCACCCCCAAACACTTCTCTGCAGGGCTGCTCTCAATCACTTCTCTGCTCAACCTGTAGGTGCGCCTGGGATTGCCCCAAGTCAGGGGTAGGACCTTGCACTTGGCTGTGTTGAACTGTTTTAGACTTCATATAAGTTTGATGTGTGAAGTAGGTCCAAGTTGTCTCCTCTTGGACCTGCTTTTACAGCCATACAAGCTCCTGTATACTTTGTACTCTTTCCAATGTCAGTTTTGGCTCCCTTCCCTTCTCTTTCACTGTCTCTTTGAGCCTTTCAGGGAAGGAAGATGTGGTGGATTTCTATGGCACAATAAGACCACTTGGACTAGTCTCTTTCCCTGATACTGATTAATCACCCGCAGTAAACTCCTGAGAGTAAATCCTGCATGTAGCTTCCTGCCTTTCAGTAATAAGTTAGAAAGAAAACTTTATTTATTTGAGGGCAGGAGATGTCCTTCTTTCCATTATTTAAAGTATATGTGTTGCGATTAGATAAACTGCCACTGAGGTGAGGCTTGTTTTGTTAATTATGCAAACCCTCTACTAACTGGTTTGTTTAGAATCTGCTAAAATTTTTTTTTTAAGGTCGAATAAAAAAGGCAAAAAAAGTTTTGAAAAGTTTTTGGAAGTTCAGAGAAATTACTAACAGATTGGTGCCAAATCGAAAATTCATTTCTACAGAGCTCTCAAGAAACCTCCAATCCTTTTTCCAACCTGCCTATTCTTAAACACCTACACTTTCAAGACTGGATACTTCAGGCTGTGTTCCTGGGTAATAGACACCTAAAATAAAGACCTTATATCCATACTTGCAAAATATTCAAAATCCACAATCTGAATAATTCTAAAAAGAGCTCAACAGTCCTTTAAGCATCCCACAAAAACATGAGGATTTTTAAAACTGCATTTTTCTCTATAAACAGAAATGCAGCTTTAGGATGCACAACTTTCCGTTTTCTTGGGTTTGGCTTTTAATCCTTATTTCCTTTAAATAATAAAACAGTAAATAAAATATTTGTCATGCAGCACAGTCCATGGCTGTGGTCTGATGGTAGTAAGCCAGCAAAGCCAAGACTGAGGGATCCCACCACTTCGAGTCCTGCTTGGTGCTAAGAATTGCTGCATCTCTGCTCACGGCCAGCAGCACATCCCTCCATCCCAAGACACCCAGCTGTCTATGTGGGCTGATGACAAGCAACTGAGCTTAGAGCAACCTGAGCTAACGTCACTGGGAGATTGGTTTAGCTCTCAGTTTAAGAGTCGGGAAGTGGCAGTTGAGATCGATATGCATAGAACAGGCGTATTTTTTGATCTCTTTTTTTTTTTGAGCTGAATATTTGAATACAAAATCTGATCCTACATATGAGCTCAACTGTGGAAGTGTCATGCAATAGCATTTAAAAATAGTGACTGCCAAGAAGCAAATTAGCACAGAGGAAAACCGTTTGGAGGTGTTTGGTGATGGTTTTCACCAGGCAGGCTATGCACAGCTTTTATATACAGTAGGTTAGCATTTCCAAAGGGCAAAGAGACATGAGGAATAAAAGATAATCTTTTGTAGCTTCCAGGCATGTGATCTTTGTGGATGCTCATTTGCAGTTGGAGAGCCCAAGCNCATGTAGCGGAATAACTCGAGTAATAGCTGGAACAGTGCTTCTTCAAATGTCCAGGTAGGAATTCAGGTCTATCAACTCTGTCAGTGTTGACTGGTGCTCTAGCCCCCTTATCAACTTCATGGCCCTCCTCTGGTCTTGTTCCAACAGTTCCACGTCTTTTTCTGTTGGGGCACCAGACCCGTACACAGCATTCCAGATGGGGTCTCTGCGAGAGCAGAGTAGAGGGACAGAACCCCCTCCATTGACATGCTGCCCACACTCCTTTTGATGCAGCCCAGGATTCCATTGGCTTTCTGGGCTGCAAGCACACACTGACTGCTCATGCTGAGTCTTTCACCGACCATCACCCCCAAACACTTCTCTGCAGGGCTGCTCTCAATCACTTCTCTGCTCAACCTGTAGGTGCGCCTGGGATTGCCCCAAGTCAGGGGTAGGACCTTGCACTTGGCTGTGTTGAACTGTTTTAGACTTCATATAAGTTTGATGTGTGAAGTAGGTCCAAGTTGTCTCCTCTTGGACCTGCTTTTACAGCCATACAAGCTCCTGTATACTTTGTACTCTTTCCAATGTCAGTTTTGGCTCCCTTCCCTTCTCTTTCACTGTCTCTTTGAGCCTTTCAGGGAAGGAAGATGTGGTGGATTTCTATGGCACAATAAGACCACTTGGACTAGTCTCTTTCCCTGATACTGATTAATCACCCGCAGTAAACTCCTGAGAGTAAATCCTGCATGTAGCTTCCTGCCTTTCAGTAATAAGTTAGAAAGAAAACTTTATTTATTTGAGGGCAGGAGATGTCCTTCTTTCCATTATTTAAAGTATATGTGTTGCGATTAGATAAACTGCCACTGAGGTGAGGCTTGTTTTGTTAATTATGCAAACCCTCTACTAACTGGTTTGTTTAGAATCTGCTAAAATTTTTTTTTTAAGGTCGAATAAAAAAGGCAAAAAAAGTTTTGAAAAGTTTTTGGAAGTTCAGAGAAATTACTAACAGATTGGTGCCAAATCGAAAATTCATTTCTACAGAGCTCTCAAGAAACCTCCAATCCTTTTTCCAACCTGCCTATTCTTAAACACCTACACTTTCAAGACTGGATACTTCAGGCTGTGTTCCTGGGTAATAGACACCTAAAATAAAGACCTTATATCCATACTTGCAAAATATTCAAAATCCACAATCTGAATAATTCTAAAAAGAGCTCAACAGTCCTTTAAGCATCCCACAAAAACATGAGGATTTTTAAAACTGCATTTTTCTCTATAAACAGAAATGCAGCTTTAGGATGCACAACTTTCCGTTTTCTTGGGTTTGGCTTTTAATCCTTATTTCCTTTAAATAATAAAACAGTAAATAAAATATTTGTCATGCAGCACAGTCCATGGCTGTGGTCTGATGGTAGTAAGCCAGCAAAGCCAAGACTGAGGGATCCCACCACTTCGAGTCCTGCTTGGTGCTAAGAATTGCTGCATCTCTGCTCACGGCCAGCAGCACATCCCTCCATCCCAAGACACCCAGCTGTCTATGTGGGCTGATGACAAGCAACTGAGCTTAGAGCAACCTGAGCTAACGTCACTGGGAGATTGGTTTAGCTCTCAGTTTAAGAGTCGGGAAGTGGCAGTTGAGATCGATATGCATAGAACAGGCGTATTTTTTGATCTCTTTTTTTTTTTGAGCTGAATATTTGAATACAAAATCTGATCCTACATATGAGCTCAACTGTGGAAGTGTCATGCAATAGCATTTAAAAATAGTGACTGCCAAGAAGCAAATTAGCACAGAGGAAAACCGTTTGGAGGTGTTTGGTGATGGTTTTCACCAGGCAGGCTATGCACAGCTTTTATATACAGTAGGTTAGCATTTCCAAAGGGCAAAGAGACATGAGGAATAAAAGATAATCTTTTGTAGCTTCCAGGCATGTGATCTTTGTGGATGCTCATTTGCAGTTGGAGAGCCCAAGCAGTGCTATCTTTCAGTCAGGTCTTGCTATACTCAGAGTTTTTCTGAAAGTGTCATGACAGAAAATTGACGTTAAGAACATACCTATTTATGTGCTTTTTTAAAAAGTAGTAAATTAAAACCCCATTCCATATCACTCTTTTATTTTGACTTTCATATCAAGCTGTTTATGGCTCTGACAAACAATGCTGATACTTGAAACCTGCCCAGAACGTGTTTAAGAGCTGTACTGCTGTAGATTAATAGATTTGTAACATATTTTACTCAGATTTAGCTCTGCTCGTATGGAATGATGTATTCTTCCCCAAGAACAATACAGATAAAAGCTGAAGATTACAGTTTGTGTTAGAGTGGGTATGCACAGATAAGGGTATTTCTCTTTGTGGAAGATGAAACAAGTAGAAGAGCCTAAGAACAACAAAGACGATCTTTCACAGCAGGGAATACATTTGATGACCTACAGTAACTATTATAAATGCCTGAAAGTGCTTTTATATACAAGTATTGCTTTGTAGTAGGCACTTTGTAGTATGCATTTGCTATTCTCTTCCAATACAAATAAATATCAGGCTAGAGGAGAGTTATAGAACCATAAGATTAGGGGGATGATGAAAGCATGGCATTGTCATTAGTTACTGTCAAAGACCCCAGTGGTCTAGAGAAGGGACACACACTGCTCATTGACTTGCTAACTACACTTATGATTAGGACTAATGCAGGCAAGTTATAGGTAGGTTAATTTGGGCAGCAAGTGTTAATTACTGAGTATATGTTATAGTGGAATAGAATGTCATGGGGCAAGTCAGTATAGCCGTTAAAAACACAAATGGGAATTCAAATGTAAAGTGAAGGCCTGAACTGCAGAAGGAGTTTCTGCCTCTGGGGTCATACAGGAAGTTCAGACTACAAGATCCTACCAATAATTCAGGAATCTATTACTGGTCTTGAAATGTCTTTCTAGGGATCAATTTGAAGACATTTCACCTTTGTCTTGAAAAAGGGGCAGTAAAAGATAGCTTTATCATATGGGAGCTCTTGGAGAGCAAATTCCTGAAACAAATTCCTCAGTGGTATAGGGTAGGCATCTAGATGCTTCTCCTTGCACTGTGGGATATCATGAATCAATGAAAAGGATACAGGAATGAGCCTTTTGGTTCCTCCAGCTGTAGGACATCACATGTCTCAGCTCTGTGACGAAGCAACCTTACTTCTGAATTCACTGAATAGATACTGTTCTCTGGCAAAATGCTTCCAGCAATCTAGAAAGAGAGGGCAACATTTGAAGACTCATGAGGAGTTGACGGACTGGATGAATCAGAGTCTTCATTAAAAAAAAAAAAAATCATCAAGAGTGCTTAAGGATTTGAAGCACTGTATTTTTAGGATTCCCAGCTCTGATAACCAGAAAATCATTACCAGGGCTCAGACCCAGTAGCTCTAGATACATGTTGAAATCCCAGCAAATGAGCCCACTGGAGAATTTCAACCTTTCTGTTTGCACATATATTTTAAAATGAAATCACCTATGACCTTTTTTTTCCTGCATTTCAGAGTTTGCCGCTGTGCTCATATCCAGACGTGCTGCAGTGATAAGGGACCTTGTGTTCAGTATTTCAATACCCTCTCCACTTGGCTCCTGGGAATAAGCTGACGCTTGGCTTTCTTTGAGGCTGGTAGGAGATGACAGGGTAACAAGTGGGTTACAAACAGGGAGAGGAGGACAGAGTGAAACTGAGAGGAGTTAGGCTTAAATGCCCATTTCTTTGGGCCATTGGTTCCTTTCAATAGCCCACTCTGCTCCTCTGCCTTCTGAAGCAGTAGCAATATTGTAATGGGCTGACCCTGATGCCAGGCACACACCAAAGCCTCTCTATCACTTCTCTCCTCAGCTGGACAGCTAAGAGAAAATATAGCAAAAGGTTCATGGGTTGAGATGAGGACTGGGAGAGATCACTCACCAAATACCATCATGGGCAAAGCAGGCTCAACTTAGGGATATTAACTAAATTTATTACTAACAAAATCAGAGCTGGAGAATGAGAAGTAAAATAAATCCTGAAAATACCTTGCCCCCACCCTTCCCTCCTTCCCAGCTCTACCTTCTGCCCCTCAGCAGTGCAGGGAGACAAGGAATGGGGGTTATGGTCAGTTCATCACATGTTGTTCCTGCTGCTGCTCAGGAAGACAAGTCTCTCCCCTGCTTTGGCATGGGGTCCCTCCCACAGGGAGGAGGAAGTTGATCTACAAACTTCTCCCACGTGAGTTGATCCCACAGGCAACAGTTCTCCATGAACTGCTGCAACATGGATCACTCTTCCATGGGGCACAGTCCTTCAAGCACAGCCTGCTCCAGCATGGGTCCCCCATGGGGTCACAAGTCCTACCAGGAAACGTGCTCCAGTGTGGACTCCTCTCTCCATGGATCCTCAGGTCCCTGTCAGGAGCCTGCTCCAGCATGGGTCTCCCAAGGGTTTACAACTTCTCTTCAGGCATCCACCTGGTCTGGCAGGGAGCTGCAGGTGGATCTCTGCATCCTTGTGATCCTCTACGATACTGTCTTAACCACGGGCTGTAGAGGAACCTCAGCTCCACTGCCTGGAGATCCCCCTCTCCCTCCTTCACTGACCTTGGTGTCTGCAGTGTTGCTCCTCTCACATATTCTCACTCTTGCAGCTTTTCTCTGACTGCAATTACATCTTTTTTTCCTCTTCTTAAATATGTTATCACAGAGGTGTTCCCACCATTTCTGGTTGGCGCAGCCTTGGCCAACGGCATGTCCGTCCTGGAGCCAGCTGGCATGGGCTCTGTTGGACATGGAGGAAGCTTCTGGCAGCTTCTCACGGAAACCACCCTGTAGCCCTCCGCTACCAAAACCTGGTCATGCAAACCTGTTTGCTTTACTCTTTCCCCAAAACAGGAGATGAAACAGCCCTCGAGCAGCCCTTATTGATTATAGTCCTAAAAGTCATCAGCCTACTGGGATGAATACATCTGTAAAGGAATGGGGAAGTGTCTGGTGGACTTTCCCAGTGACAGGAACGGACCCGAGGTCTCGGCGGAATTTCGGATGTCTCTGTGAAACATGTCACTCTGGTATGCCAGACCCTTTGGGAAGGCACCTCCACAGAAGCCTGGAAGGAACACACTGTGAGATTTTATAATGTAGGTGTGATCGTATGTTGGCCCTGAGCACAACAAAGATGTCACAAATTAATCCATTCTTAGTTTTTTTCTGCTTAAGTTGGCGTTGTATGAGAAAAGAGAATACAATATTAGACCTGTAAGAAACATTAAATTCTGGTTTATCTGTTCAATTTTTTTAAAATGAATGGCTTTATTCACAGGATAAGAATAACCATGGCTTTTGCTGATAGCCTGAAAAAAGATTGCAATTTATTTTCCAAATTTTAATGAAACCTAAATGGTCACCAGCCAAAAAAATCTTCATATTAATAATATTTAATTTCTGATTTAAAAGATGTATTTCTTTTTGAACCAGATCTGATCAATGCACACAGTGTCTCTTGCCAAAGATTTTTTAAAATGCTTCACTTAAAATTGTCCAGATTTTTGATCAAATAATTTGGAAAAATGTATCTGGTTTGTTCTCACATCGGGGAAGGCTTTTCTCCGTTTTCTCACTTCTCTGTTTTTCCTGTCCTCTTGACGAATCCTGACTCGAGCGCTCCATTTAAAGGCTTTGAGCATCCCAGAGCGTGGGAAGCCTTCTGGGGCTGCCGATACGCAGCAGAGGGCACGACCCTGCGACTGCTCCCTTCTCTTCTCGCCCACTGTGCAGCACAGGCTCCCAGACTTCTCCTGAGAAGTGTTGAGGCCCTGCCAGTTCTAGTCTGGGAGCTGGGTCTGTTTAGTACCTCTGAATACTAACTAGGTTGTTTTTACCCAACAGTAATATGTGACAAATTAAACAATATAAATTTTATCTTGATCTTAATTAAGGCAACGGCAATATTCCCATTAACTTCAGTGGGACCAGGACTACATCAAATATTATTTAAACATTTATAATAGCATTAGATAATGGGGTTAGAATAATTAAGAGTCTATTGAAGAAATTTAGCTTGATGGTGGAAAGGCAAATTATGTCAAATGAACGGGAACTGTCGTTTATGGAGGCCTATTGAGATAGCCTTGTTTATTGAGGGAAGAGAACGAAGCTCATAGAAATCTTTCAGGGGCAGAATGTGAAGGTCTTTTTGGGACTGAGAAAGAAGAGTGGGAATATTAAACAGATGTGTGAGGTGGGAACAGTGTTTTTCACCATCACACAGACTCAGCAGTCAAGAGTATCTGAAAATTAATTTTCGATTGGCAAAATGAGATCCTAGAATCAGTGTAGGCTGTTTCAATTAGGTCTGTGCAGATAGACAAAATTAATGGGTCAAATAAGTAATTAATGGTGTTAATATATCAATCACTTTTCTAATAAAAGTGTCTGAAATGAGTCAGGGGAAAAAAAAATCTAATAATTAATTTGAAAACTGCTATGATGCTCCAATTGATTTGGGGCTGGGAAAAAAAGGATAATAATTAGTAAGGATCAAAAAACAATATCACATTTAGTCCACCAAATGGAGAGGAAAATTAAACAGAGGTGGGATTGAAATATCATTTTTTATCCTCTTAGGAAGATTGGGATTTTCAACTATAGTAGAATCCTATTCTTTGTTTTAAAAGACCTATGTATGCCCTGTCCTTCCTCACTTCTACTCATGTGCAGGGTCATGTCAACTCAGTGAGGAAACAAGTGGCTCTGCGTGTGTGTGTTCTGGACTTTCTCCTTAACCCAGAACTTTAAATGTTAAGAAGCTCTTTTCTCAGTTTGCTGCTATGGTAAAATGATGACCTAGCATAAAAGCCATAAATGTAATATTTTTTTTCCCCCAAAAAGCATGCTCATTTCAACACAAAATGAAGGTATTAGTCTAAGTGATCTCTGCTAGACTGCTCACTGGACAAGAAGTGAAAGAGAGGGGGCATTGCATGAAAGTGTCTATTACTCATAAAAATAGATTGTGTGTGAGTTTTTTAATTTTTGGAGGAAATTGTTGAAACTTGTGAGTGTGCTCATTTTTTTGAATAAAATGCACCTACTGAATACACTGGTTGAGGTGCAAAAAGCACGAACCCATAAGGGTTAAAAAAATATAAACCTGGGATTTTCACTGGGAAATTTTTTGACTGGCCACACCGTGCTGCTGAGCTTGGTTTGGTCGACCTCTGTGTTACTGAACAAAAACGTACTGCAGTTGTTATGAAAAATAGTTCTCTACAATCATTCAGCCTTGATTTGCCCTTCCCCTCCCACTGCCCATATGAAAATCAACTAGCAAATGACTAAGAAACAAGCAAAATTCCTTTCAACAAAAAATCAAGACTGAACCACCTCTTCCTTGCAAGAAGTTGTCTACTAAAACAATTGACGGAATTAGACCTGCTTTAGCTGGTACCCTAAAGCTGTGAATGAAAGGCAGGAGTTAAAAGTACTTGAAATTAAAGGAAAATCAAAATAAGTGCAAGCTAACTCAATGCTTTTGAAAATGGGACTCTTAAATAGGGTATGGACAAGTCAGTTTTCTGCCATTACTTTAAAACTGTAGCATGGAAGCTGCATCTTGGGAAGCTGAGATGTAAGTATTGGTGTACAAATGCTAAATACCTAGGAAGTATTAGAGGAGTGGAACTGATTAGATGACTGAGAATTCATACTGTGGTTGTCCAACGTGTTTCAGGGGGTCCAAGTAACCCTAAAAAGCTTTTCAGCTAAGAAATGCTCTTTCCTTGCAGTAAGAATAGCTATTCTTTCTTTATTTTACCATGAGTTAAACTTACTATGCACCTTTCTTCTTCTTGGTAATGTCTGTTTTAATGACACATGCACCAGTGTTGGTGGCTGTGTTCTTTGCTGTATTAAAGTTTTCCTTATTTTTATTCCAGGCCACGGCTGGGCATGATGTGACAAGCATGCTGGTTTGAAAGGCTGTGGTGTACGTAGAAGAGTGATTTCACTCAAAGAAGAAGTTGTTGCTAGGTAGGCAATTTATTAGCACTCATGCAGAGTAGCAACTTGCTGTAGTCTGCAATTTCTTCATCTTTAAAGTACACTTAAGAATCTATCCCTGAACAATGGGCCAATAAGTTGGAAAACACATTTGGACTTCGGAAGAAATGCGCTAAGCAGGAAAAAAACCCCAAAACCAAAAATACAAAGGACAGTATTTTAAGTAGCACATGGTAGCATGCTGTTTAATAATTTGTCCTTTTTAAACCATATATTTCTCATATATAGATTCCTTATTATCTTTGTGAGTTTACTGGTACAGCCTCTCTATTGCTTTAGTTGCTCTTCTCTGTGTTGTTTTGGTTTTTTTTTCTAATTCTAGTCTGTCTCCTGCTCTATTCTGTCTTAAGATGCACAGACCAGAACTGCAAACACACTTAAAACATGGGTGGAGCAAGGTGTCCCCAGTGGCAAAATGATTTTTTTTGTTGTGACTGTCTTTCCTTATGACACCCAGCATTTTATGACTAGTGTTGCAAACTTAACTCAGAATTGCAAAGAGCTATTATTGATGACTCCATTAGCATTTCCATTAATGGAAAGTGTTCTGAATATAGCATCAGGCAAGCAAAGTTTAGTTTATTCTTCTTTTGAGACAGGACTTCGCAGTGATTCACATGGAAGCTCATCTGCCACTGAGTGTTGTCCACACTCACTCGATGGGCTTTTGGAGTTCTTTATGGTCAATGTCGCACTTGAATATCTGAAAAAAGCCTTGGTATTATCCCTGCAGTGTATTGTCTAGATCATTGACAAAGATATTGACCAGCTCTGGTTCTGACAGTGATCTCTAGGGGTTCCTGAGTTTTATACTGATGTGCCTTGCTCATGCTTAGCTATGCATTTTATCACAAAACACTTATTAATTATATTTGCTATTTATTATGTTTTATTCAATTTTAACTGTATTTGAGGTGCAAATCCATGGCTCTTTCAGACTTCAAATTCTTTTTCTGTCATTTACTTTTATAATATTTACAAAGAATTTGATTTATTGGTTAATCTTAAGAAAGCATTGTCTCCTGTGAAAGGCTGTCCACTTCTCTCAGTCCCAATGCTAGCAAACAGACTATGGACAGACTTAAAACTTGCAAACAAAATTTGACTTTTGTGCAAATTGAAAATACCAAGCATCTATCTCTCTCTGTCTCAGCCTGGGCATTGTGTGGCATGCCCCTATCCTGGCAACAGAAGTAATATCAGAGAGATACTCATTTGATAGTGTCCCTTTTGCCTGGAGTTAGGAAAGCATCTTTCCAATTTGTTACTTTTTGACTGTCATTTATTCTGCAATTATATAAAATATGCTCTTGGACCTGTTCTTCTTTGGAAAGCGTCAGTCTGTGGATGACATTTCCAGAGCATACCTCAATCCAGTGATTTATTGAGGCAATATATCATCCAAGTAAGGTCCTTTAACCATGTTTTGCTCACCAGATGATACCATCCAAAAAGAAGGAAATCTGAGTCACTGTTTAGTTGTGTAATAAAGGTATGTCAGTAAGCAAGATGCTCTTGAAACACAAAGCGTGTTTGCCTCCAGGTATGCTGTCATCCTTGCACCTTCTTTCACAAGCATGTTAGTGAGCTGAATAGGCCTCCATACCTGGTCGCTAAGGTCTTGGTCTCCTTGACAACTAAACTTTTCAAAGATTACATGAAAAATGTTTTCTTTACCCCTCGAGCTGTTTTAATGCTTTAAAATGTCAGGGAAAAGATCCTTTTGTCCCAAGAGTAAGGAAGAGTTGGTAATGGAGAAGGAACAGAATATTTGAAAAACATGTTTACGGAGTAATATAGCACCACAGGACAGCCCAGACAGAATGCCCTCAAAAGGGACGATCTGAATTTAAACTTATTAAAGAAAATATATTACTTCAGAATAGATTGGGCTTTTGGCTGAAAAATGAAACCTTTCACCTTTAATTTGCCTCACTAAATTCAGCTAAGGCTGGTAACAGCGGTGTATTCAAGGGAAGCTAGTGGTAGTCTCTTTTTTGTAAGTGGTTGCAAGTGCCTCAAATGTCCTTCATTTGAACCTGTATTTATGGAGGTGATTAAGAAAGTGGTGGTGAGGAAAGCAGCTGAAGGGAAATTTTTGCCTGGGGTTCAATGCTTGCAAACTTGAGGGAAGCCTCTGTTGTCTATAACCCACAGATCCATCTATGGGAACAATAGCCTCATCTCACTGTTCATTTTCCATACTGACTTGCCTATTGGTTTATCGCAGATTATGTTTACAGCTTTGTGACTTCATTTTTGCTAGTCTTCAAATGCTGAGAGCTCCAAAATAAATTGAGGTTTTTTGTAGCTTTTTCAGATTAAGGGCCACAGTCTAAGACTAAGACATCTAGGAAAGGGAAAGCAGGTGAAAAGCGTAAAGTGCATTAATGATGGTGATTTTACTCATCTTCATCATGCTGTCTTTTTTGGTTGGTTGGTTGTTGTTGATTGTTTTTTCAGTTATAGTTTGTCTTGTTCTGTGTATGTGATGAAAGCTGGTGTAATTTCATCGGCAGTTGCAGTCAATTGTCTGAAAGATGACTGCTGTAATTTTTTGACTGATACATTGACTCCCCAACTTGCCCAAATACCATAATTCAAGTTAGTGGAGTGCCACCCACTGGGTAAACAGTGAACCCTTGTAGATCCCATTGCACAAGACGTGTGATAGACTGATGGCAACTAATTCTACTGTAAGAAGTTGATTTTCAATCAAGGTAAAATTTGTTGATGATTCTTTCTTCTGCAAACGTTACTCTGATCAGGCACCTCGACTTGGTTGATGGCAAAATTCAATGTAGAATCATAGAATCATTAAGGTTGGAAAAGACCTTTAACCATTAACCCAGTGCTGCCAAGTCCACCACCAAACCATGTCCCTTACTTGCAAAGGGTGCACTCATTCCCCTTATCCAGATCATTGATAAAGATATTAAATAGGCCTGTCGCCAACACTGAGCCTGAGGAATGCCTCTTGTGATCCTCTGGCAGCTGGATGTAGCTATTCACCATCACTCTCTGGGCATGGCCATCCAGGAAGTTTCTTACCCAGCAAAGTGTTTGCTGGTCCAAGCCAGTTCTCCAGGAGAATGATATGGGAAATGGTATCAAAGGCTTTACTAGTCCAGGTAAACAGCATCCACAGCCTTTCCCTCATCCACTGCGGGTCACCTTGTAATGGAAGGAGATCAGGTTAGTCAAGCAGAACCTGTCTTTCACAAACCCATGCTGTCTGGGCCTGATCCCCTGGTTGTGCTGTGTGTGCTGTGTGATGGCACTCAAGATCTGCTACAGAATCTCCCTGGCACTGATATCATGCTGGCAGGGGTGTAGCTCCCTGGATCCTCCTTCCTGCACTTCTTGTAGATGAGTGTTGTTTTGTTAACCTCTAGCCACCTGGGACCTCCCCAGTGAGCCAGGACTGCTGGTCAATGATGGAAAGTGCTTGGTGAGGATTTTGGCCAGCTGCCTCAGTACCCTCGTGAGATCCATCCATCTCCAAAAATGTGTGAGTGTCTAAATGGTGTAGCAGGTCACTGACTGTTTTCCCAGGGATAAAGGGGTCTTCATTCTGCTCCTGTCCCTGTCTTCCAGCTCAGGGGGGCTGGTACCCAGAGAACAATAGGTTTTACTGTTAAAGACTGAGGCAAAGAAGACATTAAGTACTTCAGCCTTTTCCTCATCCTTTGTCACTCTGTTTCCCCCTGCACTCAATGAAGGATATGCAGGAACTTTTTGAATATAGATTGAATTCTGGATTTCTAAACAGTCTATACTGTGCTTTTTTTCAGTTCAAGTGTGATACTAGAGTCAAGTGATAGCTCTCAGTTCTGCTCATGCCTGTTAATGGTGAGACCTGTATTTCATGATTCACTATTCAAAACCAAAGTAAATCACTTCTGTTTGAATTGATACAATCTGCATATTGCCCCATCATGCCCAGCAATTCTGAGTTCATCCACTGCTCTTTCCACAGATTCTGGTTCAGTTCAGGGTATCACTCTTGGATTTCTTTTGATTGGCATATTTGAGAGAGACTTGGATTCCCTCATAACAGGATGCAACAAACTGGAAGTTTTATGTGATGGCTGGTGCCCCACACTGGAGCCACAAGCTGACAAGTGTGGGACTCCCACGCAGGGA
>VZRS01002102.1:0-12716 GCA_013398055.1 Ifrita kowaldi
ACTGTCTCTTGCAACAGACTCTGTATCTGTTGCATCAGTTTTTGTAATGTGCAGTCCTCTGGTACAAGGCCTCAGGAATGAGTCTGAGGGCCACTTTCGGGGTCTAATGGTTTATGACACCTCCTCAGCTGCCTCTCATATGAATGTCCCATGTGGGTGTCGCCTTCCCAAGGTGTGGGGGAGTTTACAAATGAGCCAGTTTGTGTAAGGGAAGATGGGTGTTAACTCTTCTGGCTAGAGGTTATGCCACACACCCAAAACTCTCCTCCCTTCCCCTTGGTTGGGGTGGAGTGTATGCAAACCTGGCCTCAGGAAATGAGTCTGTGGGCTATGGCCTCCCCACCCCAAACCCAGCCAGAGCTGATTTTCAGGACAGCTGCTGGGTTTGGCTTTCTTTGTAGATACATACTTCTCCCTCAGCTTTGTTTACTTCTTCCTAGACCTGAGATAATTGGATAATAGTGTCACCTTTATCTTATCTCAAGTTCCCTTTAGGTGGCTTAACTCACAGTCCAAAGTTCCAGTCAAGAGGAATATTCAGGGAGGGGTGGGCTTCAGTGGTGGCAACTCCTTTATACAGTTTTGCCATAATGGACAAAAAGTCCTTCATAACAATGTTGAAGCCGTTAACCATAACATTTCAGTCTGTCACAACTTCTGATTTGCTTGCAGCAAGCAACCTATTTTGGGTGGAGAATTTAGCTATGAACTATATCTTGCCTCAAAGTTTCTGAGCATCCATCGTTCTGCCTGGAAAATCTAGATGAGTAGTATTATGTGCTGCTGAGATCCCCAGTATGAACACAAATCATCTCCAATGTCCATGCAACATCCAACATATTGGGCTTACTGTGTATATATTTTTCAGAACTACACTTCTAACCAGCACACAAGGCACTCGGTCCATTGCATCTGTCACATGTACAGCTGACATGTAGTGGATCTAGCAAAGAGTAGTCACATCCCTGTGATTTCTAGTCAACTTTCCTACTTTATGTAATTTCAACGTAAAAAATACCAAGAGGATTCTGCCAATGTAGTGTCACAGAATTTACTACAATAAGTTTGAACTTTTTTTCAAGAAAGATCTTAAAGTTCAATCATGAAGGATTTTAAATAGATTGTTGTAACCAGTACTCTCTCCTTCCTTTATCATGTAAACCAAGTAAAAGTATTCACTGCGTGCAGTAAAACTATACAGGAGGACCATGCCAGATAATTTACCACTTGGATGTTTTCCCAATACTGAGAAGAGGCACTAAGAATGATACTTCAGAAATTACACATTAAAAAATCTTGGATGTCATGGTAACAGAATGAAGAACCAAAGCCCCTCTCAGAGTTATTTTCATAATCAAAAGAAAGTGTACCTCTAAATTAGCAATGATGAGTGGCAACAATGCTGCTTTCCAATGTCTGACATACCAGAGAGAAAAAGAAAAGATCTAAAAAAGAGGTATTGCAGCATTGAAGAAATATGCACAGAACACTCAGAAAATATGGTAAAGAAGGAGAAAGTTTGAGAAGGGAGATAAAAATATGACATCTCATTTGTACCCTGAACTATGTGGTGACTCACCCAGATTTCTACACAATGTCCATGCAACTACACGAAACAGAAGCTTTTTGTGTCCTGTAGTACACTTGCCTGGAAAAACTCCTGTTTATTTATTTTCAGCACTCTGAATACTATGCAGTGATAACCCAGTAGATGAGTTTAAATGGCATGTCTGGATTTGTCTTATACTAAAGAAGAGATCCAAAAGAGCAGGTGAAAATTGAACAGAAAAGCAAAAATTAGCATATTCTATGTCAAATTCCTTTACTGTCAATTTATGTAACAGAAACTCATAATTCTGCAGAGAGTGTGTGTGTGCGTGTGTATGTGTGTGTATCTGTATAAAGAGGGAGGGAGTGAGAGAGAGAAAGAGAGAGAAGTAAAACANGGGGTCTAATGGTTTATGACACCTCCTCAGCTGCCTCTCATATGAATGTCCCATGTGGGTGTCGCCTTCCCAAGGTGTGGGGGAGTTTACAAATGAGCCAGTTTGTGTAAGGGAAGATGGGTGTTAACTCTTCTGGCTAGAGGTTATGCCACACACCCAAAACTCTCCTCCCTTCCCCTTGGTTGGGGTGGAGTGTATGCAAACCTGGCCTCAGGAAATGAGTCTGTGGGCTATGGCCTCCCCACCCCAAACCCAGCCAGAGCTGATTTTCAGGACAGCTGCTGGGTTTGGCTTTCTTTGTAGATACATACTTCTCCCTCAGCTTTGTTTACTTCTTCCTAGACCTGAGATAATTGGATAATAGTGTCACCTTTATCTTATCTCAAGTTCCCTTTAGGTGGCTTAACTCACAGTCCAAAGTTCCAGTCAAGAGGAATATTCAGGGAGGGGTGGGCTTCAGTGGTGGCAACTCCTTTATACAGTTTTGCCATAATGGACAAAAAGTCCTTCATAACAATGTTGAAGCCGTTAACCATAACATTTCAGTCTGTCACAACTTCTGATTTGCTTGCAGCAAGCAACCTATTTTGGGTGGAGAATTTAGCTATGAACTATATCTTGCCTCAAAGTTTCTGAGCATCCATCGTTCTGCCTGGAAAATCTAGATGAGTAGTATTATGTGCTGCTGAGATCCCCAGTATGAACACAAATCATCTCCAATGTCCATGCAACATCCAACATATTGGGCTTACTGTGTATATATTTTTCAGAACTACACTTCTAACCAGCACACAAGGCACTCGGTCCATTGCATCTGTCACATGTACAGCTGACATGTAGTGGATCTAGCAAAGAGTAGTCACATCCCTGTGATTTCTAGTCAACTTTCCTACTTTATGTAATTTCAACGTAAAAAATACCAAGAGGATTCTGCCAATGTAGTGTCACAGAATTTACTACAATAAGTTTGAACTTTTTTTCAAGAAAGATCTTAAAGTTCAATCATGAAGGATTTTAAATAGATTGTTGTAACCAGTACTCTCTCCTTCCTTTATCATGTAAACCAAGTAAAAGTATTCACTGCGTGCAGTAAAACTATACAGGAGGACCATGCCAGATAATTTACCACTTGGATGTTTTCCCAATACTGAGAAGAGGCACTAAGAATGATACTTCAGAAATTACACATTAAAAAATCTTGGATGTCATGGTAACAGAATGAAGAACCAAAGCCCCTCTCAGAGTTATTTTCATAATCAAAAGAAAGTGTACCTCTAAATTAGCAATGATGAGTGGCAACAATGCTGCTTTCCAATGTCTGACATACCAGAGAGAAAAAGAAAAGATCTAAAAAAGAGGTATTGCAGCATTGAAGAAATATGCACAGAACACTCAGAAAATATGGTAAAGAAGGAGAAAGTTTGAGAAGGGAGATAAAAATATGACATCTCATTTGTACCCTGAACTATGTGGTGACTCACCCAGATTTCTACACAATGTCCATGCAACTACACGAAACAGAAGCTTTTTGTGTCCTGTAGTACACTTGCCTGGAAAAACTCCTGTTTATTTATTTTCAGCACTCTGAATACTATGCAGTGATAACCCAGTAGATGAGTTTAAATGGCATGTCTGGATTTGTCTTATACTAAAGAAGAGATCCAAAAGAGCAGGTGAAAATTGAACAGAAAAGCAAAAATTAGCATATTCTATGTCAAATTCCTTTACTGTCAATTTATGTAACAGAAACTCATAATTCTGCAGAGAGTGTGTGTGTGCGTGTGTATGTGTGTGTATCTGTATAAAGAGGGAGGGAGTGAGAGAGAGAAAGAGAGAGAAGTAAAACAGGAAAATGTTTGGTTATACCAGATAGCCAAATGACTCCACTATGACTAACTGCAAGTGACAGCTGGCAGTCCAGTTAAACAGGATTTCTTAGGGGTCAACACTGAGGCTGGCACTGTTTAACATCATTACCAATGACCTGGAAAAGGGGACAGAAGGACCCTGAGCAAGTTGACATATGACACAAAACTGCAGGGAGCACATGATATGCAAAGGCACGCCTGTCATTCAAATTGACCCTGAAAAGCAGGAGGAATGGTCCACTAGGGGCCTTATAATATATACAGGGAGAGGCTGATCTAACTGGGTTTATCCAGCCAAGAGAAGAGAAAACTAAATCTGATTGCTGTCATCAACTATCTAAGTTGGTTTATAGGCAAGAATGAGCTAAGCCATTCTCTGAGATGCACAAGAAGCAACACACTCAAACTGAAACAACAGAAATTCTGACTGGACACAATAAAACATTCTTCACTCTTAGAACAGTTAAGCAGGGTGGCCGGTGTCCTGCATAACACAAAATGTTATTGTATTCTATATCTATCTGTGCTATGTCATCTGCCCAAAATTGTTACTATCTCTTTAAGAGCTGGTGTCCAGAAACAGAACCACAGCGGTGTCTTAGTTTAGAGACAAATTTAGGAGAAAACACTCTGGAATGAGTCGTCTTCTCTAAAAGAGTTCCAAGAATCCCTTTCCACCAATATTAAAGGAATGAGAAGGAGGTGTCTTTACAAACAAACTGTGGGCCTGCTGGTAGATAAAGCCAGATACTGACAAGTGAAAAAAGCAATGGGAGGAGCTATAAATTCCATAAGAATTCCACTAATTGACACACACTGTTGCTCACCCAAGGCCGTGCTAAATTCCAGGAATTAAGAGAAAAAGAACAGAGTCACAAAGAAAAAGAACGGGGGGATGCACATTAGAAGGGAGTCTGCATTAGGCAATTCGGGAAGTCTGTACCTCTCAAGTGCCTCAGCCAATGGGGAAAGAGAGAGGGAAAAGTGGCCAGGAAATGAGGATAAAAGGGAGGCTGCATCCTGTAGCAATTTGAGAGACCCCATGGGAAATGCCCCATGGCCTCTTCCTTTATTCAAATAAAGTTACAGGACTCCTCTGTCTCCTTTTTGGACATAAACCTCCTCTGACATCATGGATTAATTTTCCTGACAAAATGGGGGCCCATCCAGGATCCTTCCACTGTTTCGAGGTGGCAGGCAGTGAGCAGAGCTGAAGGTGTGCCTCACCCAGTTTTGGTGATCAGCTCCCCTTGGCAGTGGCCGGCACTGGGTAATTGATTTCGTTCTGCAGACTGTCCAGGAGACAGACCAGTGGTGGACCAGGGGGGTCCATGAAGAGTCCACAGGGAAGGACCACTGAAAATCTCAATGGTGAGTACAATGGGATCTTCGGGGAGCAAACCTAGGAGGGCACCCGTGGAGGGTAGTACAGGTAAACCTGAAAGGGCACCCATGGAGGTTAGCACAGGTAAAACAGGGCACCCATGGAGGGTAGCAAAAGTAAAGCTGGGCAGGGGCCCTGGGAAAAGGGATGATGATCCCAAAATACCTCCAAAGAGTCCCTTGGAAGAATGTGGAGTTGGTTTGCACATTCTTCCAGAGGTAATTAAGGACGTGGACACCCAAAGGGAGCAGTTAGGGAACGTTGGGAAAGGGTCTCGACAATCCACGCCTGGTGGGGGCAATAAGGGGAATCGATAAGGGGTCTTGGCAGCAGGAGATGGACGGATAGTGTTGGTATGTTGGGAAAGGATTCGTTGAAGGGGAGTGTGGAGAAACATGGTTACAGCAAGGAGCAGCAGGACCGGGCGCAGAGGTGCAGGACTGGGAGCACAGGCTGGGGGCCTGTGAGGGCTGTGGGGCAGCTGGGGCTCAGCGCCAGGCGGTGCCTGACCATGCCATTCCCCAGGCAGGGGCAGCAGTGGTCCCTGGCCCCCATGAGGCTGTGAGACGCCCCAGCTGCCTGTGGTGCTGCTGGCTGTGCCTGCTGGGAGTGCCGGGGGGGGGCACGTTTGGACATTGTGGCAGGACAAGGACCAGCTCTGGTATATGGTGTGTGGTGAGGAGGGTGAGCTTAAGGAGGAAGAGGAAGGAATATCTGGGAAATGCAGATTGTATGTGGAAGGATTAGGATTTTCTTTTAAGGATTTTATTTGGGTCACTGGAGAAATGAATGATTCTGCACTGTGGGAGAATGAGGACCCACAGGCAGTACTGGGGGGTCGGGCTAGAAGAAGGGCAGAATAAGCTCCTGGATGAACTGGTTGGAAAGATACAGCAAGTGCATGTGAGAAGGGATGAGGAAGAGGTGAAGACAAAGGCAAAGGTGATGGCAGAAATTTTACAGCCCCAGAGGGATAAACTGCAGGACCCAAGGGCATCCTCTGGGATAGAAGAGACAGGATCAACCACAAGGAAGTGGCATAGGCATTCCCTCCTCAGCAGGGGAGAGCCAACCAAAACAGCGATTGGGAAAGAATCAGTGTGCTATCTGAAGGGCAAAGGGACATTGGAAGCGGGAATGTCCGCAGCAACATCTGGATCCTCAGGAGGAGGAAGTCCAGAGGATAATGGAGATTGATTTTTAGGGATGTCAGGGGCTCCCATTATACCAGGGACCCACCACACTGGAGCCCTTGCTGACTTTTAAGGTGGGTCCAGATTCAGAGGAGGTGAGTTTCCTGGTAGACACAGGGGCCTCTCAAGCCACTTCGAGTTTTATCCCTAAGGGGGGAAAATTGTCAAAAAGATTTTTGATTATTCAGGGGGTGAGAGGAAAGGGTGAGCAGGTGTGTTTTATTCAGCCACGAACAGTAGATGTGAGGAATAGGTCTGAAATGCAGGAATTCCTGTTTGTTCCTAATTGTGATAGTAATTTACTGGGAAGGGATTTGATGGCTAAAGTGGGAATGCAAGTCAGTACTGTGAAAAATGATACAGAGGCTAACACTGTGGTAACTTTGTGTAAAATGTCTGAGAAGGCTTACGCTGAAATAAATCCGGAAGTGTGGGCAGCCCCAGGGAAATATGGAAAATTAGATATAGAGCCTCTCCAAATTGAATCAACCAAGACAAGTGGTGTCCAAAAAACAATACCCTAGTTCAAGGGAGGGAAGGAAGGTTACAGCCTGTTATTTAGTTCCTGCTAAAAGGCAGGTCTTTTAGAGCCATGTATGTCTCCCCATAACACTCCTATCCTGCCAGTTAAGAAACCAGATGGAACCTACAGAATGGTGCAGGATTTAAGAATAATAAATGAAATTGTCAAACCAAGGTATTCCACAGTTCCAGATGCCTATACCATCCTCAATCAGATCCTTCTTCACATCAGTATTATTCCATACTAGATTCGAAGGATGCTTTCTGGGAGTGTCTGATTACAGAGGACAGCAAACAGTATTTTGCCTTTGAGTGGGACTAGGAAGAAGAAGAGAAAATAGTAAAACAACAAAACAACAATTGACCTGGACAGTCCTCCTGCAGGGATATACAGACTTACCGGTTTTGTTTGGGCAAGCCTTGCAGAAAATATTAAGAGAGTTTACTCCACCCTCAGGAGTTACGTTGTTGTAGTATGTGGATGATTTGCTTTTACGGGGAACAGAAAAAGGTGGTTGAAGACGCTACTGTGAAGCTGCTTAATTTTCTTTCCAAAAAGTGGCTTAGAGTATTTGAAAAGAAAGCACAGTTGGTAGAGAAAAAAGTTAAATATTTTGGACACATTTTGACTTGTCAGGAAAATCCAGAAACGCCAGAGGTTTACGTCCAAAAAGGAGACAGAGGAGTCCTTCAACTTTATTAGAATAAAGGGAGAGACTCCACTGGGCACACGCCCATGGGTTTTATCTCTCGAGGTTTCAGAGGGCACGGCCTCTCTTTTATCCTTACTCCTGGCCGCATGTTGCCCCATTGACTGAGGTTCTAGGAAGGTACAGCCTTCTCGAACAGCCTACCCCAATCCCCCCTTGAACCTACTGTTTTACCCCAAAGTTCAGAAGTTCAGGCTTGTGCAGACCCGTGTCTATTTTAGGAGCCAAACTGTCTGGGCCCAATAACGAACCTGCTGCCCAAAGTCAGTAGAGGCATTAAGACCGATTTCAAAGGCATTAACACCCATCAGATTGTTTGTAAAGACATTGGCACATGTTTCCTCTCAGACTGGAGGTTTAAGGTCAGATCCAGACAGAATACAAGGATTTTGACAAGTACTATTACCCCAGACTAAAAAAGAGTTATGGCAGTTTTTCAGGGTTGGTGGGGTACTGCAGAGCATGGATTGAGGATTTTTCTGTTTTGGCCAGACCTTTATATGACTTTTTAACCCAAAACAGTCTAAATGTTGTGGTATGGAAACCAGAAGGAAAGCAACGCTTTAGAAAATTAAAAGACAAATTGGTTAATGCCTCAGTCTCAGCTCTTCCAAACTCACAAAAGGAATTTGAGTTATATGTGGATGTTAAACAGGGCCATGCAAAAGGAGTTTTGGTACAAAAGCATGGGGGAGCACAGCAGCCTGGTGCTTATTTTTCTAAGCTGTTAGACCCAGTGGCCAGAGGCTGGCCTCATTGTCTGCAGAATTGTGCAGCCATGGCTTTAATTATAACTAAGCCCCGAAAATTGACAACGGGAGGATATCTGGTTGTTGAAATTTGGCATCAAGTTAAAGTTTTGTTAAGCAAAAGAGACTCTAAGTGGATGAGCAGCGCTTTGTTATTACAGTATGAATCTTGTTTAATGGAACAGGAGAACTTAGAATTGAGAAATGGGGTAGGGCTTAACCCAGCCTCCTGTCTGAACAGCCCTGAAGAGGAGGGCCAGGAAGAAACCCATGACTGCATTCAAGTGATAGATCTCCAGATCTGGGCTAGGGAAGATTTATGAGACACTCCCTGGCCTGAGGGAGAAAATGTGTTTATTGATGGGTCTTCAAGGGTGGTAGAGGGGAAGCGAGTTACAGGATACGCTATCATTAAGGGAAGGGAATTAGAAGAAGGGGGGAGATTGCTGCCCACCGGGTCAGCTCAGACAGTGGAGTTGTATGCACTTGGAAGAGCCTGTGAATTATGTGGGGACAAGATAGTGAATATTTTTACTGATTCTAAATATGCATATGGGGTGATACATGCATTTCGGTGTTGCTGTTGAGATGGTCATGACACACATATACTCTCTGCCCCGAGCAATGGCAGAAAGTCCGTTTATTATTTACACAACTTCTTTTATACACTTTCTTAGCTACATGTTCATTGGCTATTATTTTGCTACAATACAATACTATTGGTTGTCTATAGCGTACACACATTCTTTGCTAAACATTGGCCACTATCCTCCCTTTTGCAGCTGTTACAACTTCTTTCTGTTGTTTATCTTCTTGCTTCTGCAGTTCTCATGGGTGCAAACTGATTGTATCAAGGCAAATGTCTGCGGGGCCTTCAGACCAGCTGTCAGTTCCCACATTTGGGAAATTACAGAAAGAAGGAGGTTTATTAACTTGCAGGGGGAAACCGTTAGCTCATGAGAGCCTAATTTCTTGCCTATTGGAGGTGGTGAATTTACCAAAAAGGGTGGCAATAATAGATGTTAGGAGACATCAGGCAGGCTACTCAGAGGAAGCAATAGGTAACCAACTGGCTGATGAAGATGCTTGGAAAGCTGCACTGTTGCCAGAAATCTTTAAGATACTCCCCTTATTCCCAGTAGCCCCACTGCTGCCAGAGGAACTGTCTTTTCCACCAGAGGAGCTTGCGATAATTAAAAATAGTGGAGCAGAGAAAAGAGGGGATAATTGGTTTACAAGGAGTGGTAAGCAGTGAATACCACAAGCTCTGGCCTAACAAATATTAAAACAACTTAATGAAGGGACTCATTGGGGGCTCTTGAGGATTGGCAGAAGCCTTCCTCAAAATGTACACTGCTGTGGGTCTTTTTACTCTGGCAAAGTGAGCTCTTGAAGGTTGCTTGATTTGTGCTAAAACCAATAACAGGATTATAAAGAAAACTGCCAGGGGAGGGAGGCCTTGGGCTGTACGTCCCTTCCAAAGATGACAGGTGGATTTTAGTGAAATGCCCCAGGTGGCAAGGTTTAAATATCTTCTGGTAATAGTATATCAACTAACAGGGTAGCCAAAAGCATTTCCAACTGTTTCAGCAACTACAGGATCAGTTCTACGGTATTTTTGGAATAAATAATTCCCAAGATATGGGATTGTAGAAGCAATAGACTCAAATAGGGGAACTCATTTTACAGGAAAGATCCTTCAAGGGGTTATGACTTCCTTTGGGAATACAATGGGACCTCCATACCCTCTGGCACCTCCAGAGCTCAGGCCAGGTAGAAAGAATGAATGCAGAAATAAAGAAACACCTTTTGAAGCTGGTGATAGAAACTCACATGCCATGAGTATGGCTTTTGCCATTGGCTTTAGCAAGAAGACCCAGAGGAGATATTCAATTATCTCCTTTGGAACTGATGTTTGAAATTCCTCACCCCTGTAATTCTCAACCTAGTGGGGGGGGGATGGAGATAAGTGATTTATATTTAAAACAATGTGTGGCCAGAATACTGTCTCTTGTAAAATGTCTGTGACAGGAAGTTCAGCTGGCACAGACCCTGCCTTTGGACTTTGCTGTTCCTAACATCCAACCACGAAACTGAGTCCTAGTTAAAGAATGGAAAGAAGCACCACTGGTGGCGAAGTGGCGTGGACCTTTCCAAGTGTTCCAGACCAGAGAAACAGCCGTCAAGATAGCTGAACACGGGGGTACCCATCACACACAGGTCACAGTCTCTAAGGCCCCAGAGAATTGGACATCTCCTCTGGAGGAGAAAGACAGGAGGCCATGACTGACACTCTGCAGGAGTGGACCAGAGCAGTAGCCAGCGTGTTGACACCTGGGGAAGCCCTGTGTGCCTACCCACAGATGGTCTGCTGAAATAGTCTGTATGGGCATCCTTCCTTTTGGATCTCTAGTCACTGGTGGGCTAATCCTTACTGTCATTGTTTTCTTTATGTTGTTTCTGTGCCTCGCTCGCCACAGGTATGTTTCTTCACTTGCCACAGGTGGTGCGGAGACAATGTGAGAATTAGATTAGGTGATTAGATTACACCATTAGAGTGGTTTTCTTAATAATCTTGCCTTTATATGGTCAGTTAGGTTCAGGCCAGAGGGGAGAGAATAATTTTTTAGTCCTAGGAGAAGAAGCAGCAAAAACCTTTAACTTTAGCAATTGTTGGGTCTGCGGAGGACCAGGAGGATCTGAAGACTGGCCATGGGTGGCAAGCCCGGTTGAACCTAAATGTTGGGTCAGCACGCTAAGTGAGGTCCATAACAGAACAGGATTTTGGGATGAGGAAGTCCATGGCGACTTCATTCTTCTGAAAGAGGCATTTATTGTCTAAATAGAACAGGGGGTGTGTACATGGGAAAAAGTGTTTGTGACTGGGCTTTATCTTTGGGTTTAGATTGTTGGATCCCCAACTGCCCTCCTTACAATTGTTCCAAATATTGAGGCAGATGGAATGAAACGCATGTTGAGCTCACTAATGGTAGCTGGGTAAGGTGTTCCTACCATAATTACTGAAGGGATTTTGAAGGCTGTAAAGCAGGGGAGAGGGACAGGTTTTTTGACCACTTACTTTTAAGCTGTCCCCGAGATAGTTCCACAAGTAGGACACATGTTGTCCATGACTATCAGAGAAAGTGGCAACTCTGAAATGGAACTCGAACCCTTTTTAATAAGTTCTGGTCCAGATCTAACAAAACAGATCTGGGATGTAACGGTAGGTGGAAATCTCATGTGGGAGCTTGGAAATGCAAATATTGTGACTCTTATGGTGGGGCAACTATTGTTGGACGACCATTAGGCCCAGGAGAACTGTTAGGCCCAGGAAGCAAGTTGTATTTTGACCCACCAATTGATGATGAAAACTGGAACGGCCCCTTTGCCAACGGAACCTGGGCTTTGAAAGGGCATTATTGGATTTGTGGCCAACATGCTTATCGCAGATTACCTCCAAACTGGTCGGGGATATGTTATATAGGGTATATTAGACCATTGTTCTTTTTCCTACTACAAGTTCAGGGAAATCAGTTAGGAGTCAAGGTATATAATGATCTACTTAGAGAAAAGCAGTCAACTGATGCATCCCTGGCTAGAGGGAGCACCCAAAAATGGGGAAGAGATGAATGGCCACCACAGCGAATCATACAATACCATGGACCAGACACTTGAAATGCAAATGAATCAGTATCTGATGTCAGAGAACCTATTTATAATTTGAATTGGATAATTAGGGTACAAGCTGTCTTTGAAGTAATAACTACCAGACAACTACAGCTCTTGACCTTCTTGCTGACCAATCCACTCGAATGAGGAACATGACATCTCACCATGGGATGGTATCAGATTATCTATTCACAGAAGAAGGGGAAATGTGTGGAAAATTAAATTACTCAAACCACTGTTTGCAAATACATGACAATGGAAAAATGGTAAAACAAATAACAAAAAGAAGGTTAGCTCATGTACTGGTCCAAACATGGAAAAGATAGGAATGGGACATGTTTTTGTGGTTACTTGGTGGACTATGGGTTAAACAAATGCTTTTTTTCCTCTTATGTGCTATAGTAATTCTAATCTTTTTACTTTGCATGATACCTTGCTTGGTTGCAGCTCATTCAGCATGAGATCAAGGGGATGCAGGTGGCAGCCAGGCCTACTGATCCACAAATGGCTAAAAAAAGACAGAGAATGATGTCACTACAAATAATCGCAAAACCAAAAAAGACTGAGTACGAGAAAATTAAGTCAATGGTAACTAAGGTTTGTAAAAACAATTACTGATGTGATAAACGGCTATTACAGCATTGGCTTTTGTGGGTAGTAAAATGTAAGAAATAT
>VZRS01002103.1:0-30523 GCA_013398055.1 Ifrita kowaldi
TGGCTTTTAGGGTGGGTTTAGGATGGTTTTGGATGTTTTCTGGGTGGTTTAGCAGGTAGCTGATGCCAGCCTGTCTTTTAGGGTGGGTTTAGAAGGATTTTAGATGTTTTTGGGATGGTTTAGCAGGTAGCCGATGCCAGCCTGGCTTTCAGGATGGGTTTAGGATGGTTTCTGGATGGTTTAGCAGGCAGCTGATGCCAGCCTGGCTTTCAGGGTGGGTTTAGGAGGATTTTGGATGTTTTTGGGATGATGTAGCAGGTAGCTACAGGGCTGCCAGCCTGGCTGGGAGTGCCTGGCTCCCCCTGGACAGCCCCCAGTCCCACAGGTGCCCTGTCCCAGCCATCCCCCTTTCCTGACCCGGCAGCACTGACGATGCAATGGGACTTTTTTTCCGTGTTATTTTTTAATATCCAGCTCACAATAGCAACTTTTCCTGCCGGCTTCCTCTCCTGTGGAAAGGGCAGGTTCGTCCCTGTGCCTCCAGAACAATGGGTGCCTTTGTGTCGGCCCCGTGCAATTCCCAAAGCCCCGGCATTCCCAGAAACACAGATGGATGCAGGGCGATAGAGCCTTATTGTGCTCCGAAACCATGGTGATGAGCACGCAGTAAATACTGGACATTTCCTGGATCCTGGAGCACGGGAGACGCTCCCAGAAGGAAAGGCTCACCACAAAGTGCTTGTTCTCACTGATTTCCCCCAGAATTTCTCAGTGGTTTCCCCCTCAATGGGAGAAATCAGGAATAATGTGATGTTTTAATCTTTGGGGATAAACTCATCCCTCTCCTGGGATGTTGCTGTCAGTATTTGTTATTACTGTGATGAAATTAAGGCTGCATCTTATTTACATATCCCTATCTCCGTGTTATTCCCAGGCTTATGATAACAGGGATCTGTTTAAGGTCTTGTCCCTAAAAACCCAGAGTGGTGTTTAGGTGTCGGTTCCAGCCCTGGCACAGGTTGCCCAGAAAAACTGTGGATGCTCTTGGAAGTGTCCAAGGCCAGGCTGGGTGGAGCTTGGAGCAACCTGGGATAGTGGAAGGTGTCCCTGCCCATGGCAGGGAGTGGGATGGGATGAGCTTTAAGGTCCCTTCCAACCATTCCAGTTTATGCTTCCATGATTCTCTAACTGCTGGAGCCCAGAATTCCTCGCTGAGTTCTGCTGTGCTGCTGTCCCAGTTGGATGTTAAATAGGAAAAGCTGGGAGAGGCACAAGCCCGGCTCTGTGGTGTCCAGGGTGAGGAATTGTCCCGGCTCACAGGGATCACAGTGGAATAATGGTCGGTGTGTCCTGACCCATCCACAACCTCCCTTTGCCCCCTGGCTTCTTCAGCAGCTTCCAGCTGGGATCTGGATTGTTCCAGAAGGAGCTCTGCTTCATGATTCGGATGTTTACAAAGCTGTGATGCGGTGCTGCTGATCTGGTCCATCGCTGGCGCTGCTCTGGGGGTGTTTGTCCTTCCCTGGCTGGGCTGAGGCCGTGGGGTGGCCCCTGGGAGATTTGGAGTTGCTGAGGATGGGAAGGAATTCTCTGGTCCTTGTCACCTCGGTGGCACTTTCAGACACTTGCCCTGACTGCACTTGTGGGTGGATTTTGAGCTCCCAGGGGCTGTGCTCAAACTTGACCAGAGCTCAGCTCCTTTTCCAGCTGCGCTTTGAGCAGCGAGCGACATTATTGGAAGTGACTGGTGATTGCGACTGAATTCCACTCCTGAGACCCCGGGGCTTTTCGGAACGCCCCGGGTCAAACACTGAGCTTCAGGAATCTCACAGAGTTCCTTGTGTTACGAAACAGGGCCAGCACTAATGAGAGGAGAACAGATGTTCCAGAGGGGCAGGAATGTGGCTGCAGCTGAGCCGTGAGTGCAGCTGAGCTGCACCGAGCGCTGGAAATGCCGGACTCCTCTGGAAGCTGCTGCTCCCTTCCCGCAGCATGAGAGGCTCCATTGTCTCCCTGCTGGAGGATTTGCAGCTGAGCTTTAATTTTGATGAAAAAGCCCTCAGCCAGGGAGGTTCTGCAGGCTCAGCACGTGCTTCAGGCCTGTCTGGTCACTCCAAGTGGAGGAACTGGCGCAGAGCTGGATCAGATCCACCTTCCCCAGCTGAGCCCCCCCTCAGGTCCTGCCCCAGCGACCACAGGAACCCTCCTTCTGCAGATTTTGGGATGAATAAGCTTGTTTTTCTGGCTGGGGGGATCATGGCAGGGCTGAGGGGATCTCATGATCCATACAAATATCTCCAAGGGGTGTCAGAGGATGGTGCCAGGCTCCAGGACAAGGAGCAATGGCCATAAACTACAACACAAGAAGTTCCACCTCAACATGAGGAAGAACTTCTTCCTTGAGGGTGGCAGAGCTCTGGAACAGCTTCCCAGGGAAAGTGTGGAGTCTCCCTCTCTGAGACATCCCAAACCCACATGAACATGTCCTTGTGTCACCTGCTCCAAGGAGTGACCCTGCCTTGGACTGGATGATCTCCAGAGGTCCCTTCCAGCTATCCTGGGATTCTGTGAGCAGCCAAACCTGGAGCTGCTGCTCTGGTGGTGGCAGTTGTGATTGTCCTCACTGTGCCCTCTCTGTGCCCTCACTGGCTTCAGGACGGCTGTCACAGAGCAGCTGCACCAGTCCAAAGGCAAGCCCAGAGCTGCAGAGCTCCAGTGAGGAATTCTTTAGGGAAAAAGCTGTGAATGAGGCTGAGGTTGAATGTTTTCATGAGGGCTTTGTTGGCCGTGATGTATGGAGACATTGTTGGAGTCATATCTGATCCCACTAATTCCAGCAGGATTTGGGGAAGTGCCTTAATTGGTTTCAATGGATAAGTGCAAGGGTTGGCTGAGCCAGGCAGCATTCCCTGTGTCCCAGCTGCTGCAGGGATTTCACTTGGGCTTCCCAAGAGTGGCAGGGTCTCTCCTGGCTTTCCTTTCTTCCCACTTTTTTCCCCTTCTTTTTCCCCCTTACCAAATTCAAATCCTCCCACAAGTGGTGGGATCTCTCTTGGATTTCCTTCTTTTTCCCCCTTCTTCCCCTTTTTTTCCCCTCCCTTTTCCCCGTTTTTAGGTTCATCCAGCTGTGGGTATGTGTGGATGCACATGGGTAGATCCTTGGATACAGATCCCACGTTTTTCCGTGTAATTAAACCATCAGTTCTCAGGCAGCTGCTCAATGCCATGGAGGTTTTCCATCCAATTAGGCAGGATTATGGATGGGAGGAGGAAAAACATATCGAGTTCTGCAGGGATGGGACAGTCAGAGAGGTTTCCTCCCACCTGCCCTCGATTCCTTATGGATAACCACGGGAAGAGCTCATTTCAAACACCCAGCAAACAATTGAGGAGAGCCTCTTGTACTCCCGCTTCAAACCTTGCTGCTGCCCCACTTGGGAATCATTTCTGCTGGAATTCATGACATATGTTCATTGTTTATCTTAGTGGGATGTGACTGAAAATGTCAGACTGTTTTGTGTTAGGCAACAACCGAATAAAACAAACAAAATAAAAACACAGCTGTAACGCTACGCTTCAAATTGTTGGATTTAAATATGTGGGATTGATAAAGGAAGCAAGAGGGTGCAGTGGTGGACAGAAAATCAGCCTGGTGACTCCAGCCAGCAGCCAAAAAAATCCTTGAGATCCTCGAATTAGAACTGGGAATGTTGTTTGGCAGTTCTGTGCTTGGAATCCAACCGAAATGCCTGAAGGGAAACAAAAGGCACATTACATCCTCCTTCCAGAGCCAGCCAGAGGGTAGAAAGTGAAATATGATGGCCACAGGTTCTGGTGTGAACCCCAGGAACTTGGCTGGGACTGATGATGTGGGAGCAGAGCTGAGGAGGGTGGAGATTTCTGTTTGATTGGCTTTTTGTGTTTTTGAGGAGGCAGTGCAAGAGGATTTTGCCAGCAACAGTGGCTCTGGAGTTAATTGGGAGCAGGATTTTGTCTTTGCTCGTGACCACATTTGTGCTGTGGTGTTCTTGCACCTACTCAGAGACTGGAGCTGGTTTTTTAGAGCCTTCTGGTACCAGCAGCCTGTCCTGGTGCCTTGCCACTGATCCCAAAGTGGGTCTGGATGGGATGGAGGAGGTAAATCACCTTGGTTGTTCCTTGTGTCCTGTGAAGCCTTGGAAACTCCCCTTGCAGTGAGCAGGGACACATCTGCCTTGCTCAAGGAAGTGAGGAGGGATTTTCAGCAGAGAAAAGCTGGCTCTTGGAGAGCAGAGCTGAGGTTGTAGGGTGGAGAGAACCCCAGGAGGTGACTGAATCCAGCCTCTCCTCCTAAATGGGACCAGCACCGTGGCAGAGGTGACAGCAGCGGAGGTGACAGACGTCTAAAGGACGGGTGCTGTTCCATCTGGCTTCTCCTACAGCCCTACACCTCTATTATTCCTCATGCCAAAAATCCCATTTTTGTCCTTTGAATCCCATCATCCTTCTGAAGGTGGAAAAACCTGTGGAATGCACGAGCACAACTAATTCATCCTGCTCCTTTTGTCCTTTCCAGCTGGGGGTTGCTCCCCATGTCCCCTTTACCTGGAGCAAAAATCAGGTTAATGAGTGGTTGTCCCTTAGGTCTGTCTCCTGTTCACACTTCGGTTCTGATCATCTGATCAGATTTTTTTCCTTTGAACATGACTAAAGGTCAGGATAAACTAAATCACAACCTCTCTGTAAATTCGAGTTTAACTGTCCTTAGGAGGTTCACCAAATTATTTGCTGAGGAGTCCTGGGTTTTGTCAAACCGAGCAAAAATCTCTGAGTACTGGCAGGAGAAAAAAAACTTTCTCAACAGCAAAAAAACCTGTTCCTGATGAGAGCTTACGTGGTCTGAAGCTGTTTGAGAAGAGAGATTGTGGCTCTCTGGCATCTCGTGTCGCTCCAGGGATTCCAGGGATGAGCTGTGACTTCTCTCTGTTTGTTTTCAGCCCGATGAGCTTGAACTGGGGGCTGGTGTTTGGGATCAGAGGAATGGGGAGGGAGCAGGCTACTGATCCATGGAGCTCCTGGAGCAGCATCTGCTCATCTGGATGACACATGGATGGAGGTTTGTCCTTTGGTGGAATGCGAGGAGAGAAGCAGGGAGGCAGCAAAGGCCACTCTCATCCCTGAGCCACCACGAGAGATGATTCCCAGCCCTTGGTGTCGGGGCACGAGCTCTTCTCACACCCTGTGGCCAAGCAGCCCCAGGAGTGACCTCAGTGCAGGACACTTCCCCTGGAGACACATGAAAAATCCATCAAAGAGATGAAGAATTGCCTCAAAAATTGGATGGAGCCAAGGGAGTGCCTCAGAAGAGTCCAAAATGAGCTGCAAACTGTCCTTGATCTCCCGGGCTGGAGGAGACTGGTTTTGGGCTGGGGCAGTTCAGTCCAGCTGGGGGGTCACAAGTGTCATTGTCCCCGAGGCATTTCTGGGGACTCAGCAGCCTCTCACTCCACAAAGGGACAGGACAACATGAAGGAAAGGCTCCTGGAACTCAGGGCTTGTGTTGTGCAGTGGAGCAGGCTGGGATGGCCCTCTGGGAACGGCATGGGACCAAGGTCCCGTTGGATGAAGGACAGGGAGGCAACGCTGGTTTGTGGGGAGCTGTTGTGGACCATCTCAATTTCATGTGGAACCAGGCAAAGACCATTAAGGGTGGCTGTGTTCGTGTGTGAATTTTGAGGAGTTTTAAAACAAGACTGAAACAAAAGCAGGGAGAGAAGGAAAAGCGGTGGCTGAGGAAAGCTGGAATGCCCTGGGCTCTGCCCTATGGACTCACACATCCCACAGTGGTGTTTCATCCTTCCCCTACTTTGTGCCATGAATTCCCTCCCCATTCCCTTACAAAACATATTTGTATTATATTCAGATTTATTGAAATTAATTCTGATTCACCCCCCTGACTTGGGTTCCTGTAAGTGTGGGCAGCACCTTTCCTCCACTCTCAGCAGAAGATTCCCCTTCCTCATCAAAAAACCACCCTGGGAAGACACACCAGAATTCCAGAGTAGCACAGGATGTGATTTACCTCTGGGATGTTTTCCTAGATTTGTCATCTATCATGTTTTCTAAATATTCTGGAGTAATAATCCCGAAGCTGCTCTTCAAGCCCCGTTGCTTTCTGTCTGGAGTTGGTGAAGAAGCACTTTCTTTTTCAGGGAAAAGGGAAAAAATTCCTCTTGTTTCAGTGTTTGTATCACTGACTGATAGTTCAGTAGGGTCCAAGAAAGTTTCATCTGGATAGACCAAATTTCCTGAAAATGTTGAAAACATATTGGTTCCAAACCTCCCCCGAAACCACATGTTCTAGATTAGGCATGTGTTGGGAGCTAACATCCCTCTTTCCCCAGTCCACCAGAATCTGGCATTAATAACCCCACACTTAAAAATATTTGAAAAGCTTTACATTTCTCCCACCCATGGGAATGAAGTGAATGTCACTGCACCAGTGCTGGAAAGGCAAGAGCCGAGTTCTGGAGGTTTCTTGTTCTTTGGGAAAACTGACAGACATCCCGGATGGCAGGAGGTTCATCATTGCCTGGAATCCCAAGGAACACCGGGGCTGCTCTTTCCATCTTTAGTATTGGAAAAATAGGGATAGAGGGGTTGGTTGATGTGTAGGACTTATCCCTGAGTCCTTGAGGTTGGAAAAGCCCTCCAAGATCATCCAGTCCAAGCTGTGACTGATCCCCACCTTGTCACCAGCCCGGAGTGCTACATCCAGGCCTTCCTTGGACACCTCCAGGGATGGGCATTCCACCACTTCCAGTGTTTGAAAGGACCCACAAGGAAGCCAGAGAGGGACTCCTCATCAGGAACTGTGGTGACAGGACAAGGAGAAATGGGTGCCAACTGGAAGAGGGGAAATTTAGGTTGGACATGTGGAAGGAATTCTTCCCTGTGAGGATGGTGAGGGGCTGGAATAGATTTCCCAGAGAAGCTGAGGCTGCCCCATCCCTGGAAGTGTCCAGGGCCAGGTTGGATGGGGCGTGGAGCAACCTGGGCTGGTGGGAGGTGTCCCTGCCCATGGCAGGGGGTGGGACTGGATGAGCTTTAAGGTCCCTTCCAGCCCAACTGTTCCATGATTTTGTGACTTAATAATTTAATGTTTATTTTATGAAGGAGTCAGAAGTGATGTGGTGTTTCTGGATGATGCCAACATCTCGTTAACCAGCAGGATTTTGTCTCTGATCTGTAACCTGGGATGAGGATAATTCCTCAGTACCTCCATCCTCTCATCTCCCAGGGCAGAGTGGAGATAGAAGCACAGAGGTGCCTCAGTTGAATTATCTGATCTTACATGTCCCCAGACCAGAGTCACGCTTAGGTAAGGAGATTGAGGTTATTCCATAGTAACTCAGTGCTAGGAAATAGGAGAAGGATCAATAATTCCCAATGAATGCTGAAAGCAGGTTGGCACAGTCTCCAAAGGATGGATGGAGGATGGATGGATGGATGGATGGATGGATGGATGGATGGATGGATGGGTGGATACCCAAAACTGGTGGCTGCTGCCATGTACCTTTCCCAAACTGGATGAACACCTTGAAGACATCACTTGGTGTTATGTCCTGAATCAAATGATGCTGCTAAAACATGGTTGTGACACTCCATGGCTTTGTCCTGCTCTTGGCAACTGGGAATTCTAGCACGTTCAGCACCTCCTTAGGTGTATCCTTTGCTTGACTCATTCCTATAATGGTCAACCTTTTATAGGTTTGATATAAAATCAGCGTAATTGCAAAGATCTGTTCCCATCCATAAAACCAGTTGGAACTGTTTGGCAGGAATTTAAACTATTTCTTGTTAATCCACACACACAGCTAATAAGGGAAGGCAGGGGTTTTTTAATATCCTATTTATATCAGCAGATGTCCTAAAGAAGTTTGGGATATTTCTGTATTTATAGTAAATCATAGCAGCGTGTAGCGTGCAGAAAGAGAGATTGGAAGGGGGGCAAAGTCAACTCTATTAATCTTGCTAAGAGCAAACATGTCACATGTAATATCCTTGAGTTGCATCACCATCTGGGATTTTTCTGAAGGCCTTGGAAATGATCCAGCAGATGGTAGGGCTGCAGGAGCTGGGGCTGGAACCTGCTCCCTGAAGCATGGGGAGATGTCTTCTGCTGCTGGCTGGGCCACAGCTGGGGGTTTGCACACCAAAAACACATCTCTTGCAAATGTTTCCTCAGCTTCAAGTGAGATGTTTGCATCTGACCCCAAAGTGCTTCTGCTAGAAGGGACTTGGAATTCCTTGGAGTGGCTTGGAATTGTTTGGAGCCTTCCACTTGGGGTGGCTCTGTTTGGGTTGGGGGTCTTTTGTCATCATGTAGAGACATCTTTCCTGCTTGTACTTTTCCCTCCAAGTTTACCACTCCTGCTGGCTTGACATTCCCTCCTTTTCTGATGTCCTCCCCTTTTATTTTCCCAGCAGTTGTGGAAAACCAGCTTTTGGAGGAGTCAAGCTCTGGAGCGCTGCTCACAGCCAGGGTGTCCAGAGCCCTGCACGCAGCATTCCTGCTCCCACCTTTCCTGGGGGAATCCTGTCCTGACATGAGGGATTCAGCTGGCCTGAGTTGCTGCAGCAGAGCCGGGGGCTTTTCCTACAGGAAATCCAGGGAAAGGGAATATCAATGGTAGGAGTAGATCAGGTATCTGGAGTGTTTCAAGTGGCAGCTTCACTAGCCATGGCTTCAGTGGTTAGACAAAAATAATCCCAAAAATAACAATCCAAAGGGACTGATGGACTTTGGAGAGACTTTCCAGCTGTGACCTGGGACACAGGAGGGCTCACTCTGAGCCAGAAGATCCCCTCGAGACTTGTGCTCCTCCTTGGGAGCCTTCTCATTCCCAGCTCAATGGTCTTGGGGAGCAATTTGGATGTGCCAGCGCTGTCCTTGAAGCCCTGCAGGTCTTCTCCTTCTTTAGCCTTTCCCGGCATGGATCTCACCCCTTTCCCAGCGTTGATGGCCACCAAGGCGAGCTCACTTGCCCACTTCTTGCCCTTCCCAGGAGCCTTTCTGTGGAATTCTTCTCATTTCAATTCATCTTTCTGTATCAGACGATCAGGATTGACTTCACTGCTCCTAGGATTTCCTGACTCCTTCACTGAGTGGCAGCAGGATTTCCAGAGCTATTCCCATTTCAGGGTTGTGTTTCTGCCTTGCCTGGCTGAGCAGCAGCAGCTGAGCATGTGCAGGTGTCCTCCAGCATCCACCAGAACACTTTATTATTTCCCATGTATATATATTTTATAGGACTGTATATTTTGTATGACTGAATCTCATTCCATGCTTATTATCCTTCAAAGCCATCCAGCCTGTCCTGTTCTCCCAATCCTTTTCTGTATTAGCAGTTCCGGCCAACCTCCCTCCCCCTAAACTGAGGGGTGAACGGAGTTGACAGCTCCTTCAAGGAGGGATCAGAGTTTAAAGATAAATTTAATTCCAGTTGAAAGATGGGAGAAGTAGGGCATGGACTTCCCAAGGTCTGGGCCTGGTTTGACCTCAAAGGACAGCAGAGAGCATGTGGAAAGAGGGTGGGAGAGGTGGGATTAGTGGGAAGAAGGACAGAAGTCAGGAAGAATAACTGTACTTGGGTGTCTGTCACAGTCAATCCCAGCAGACAGGACCACCTGGATCTCTAGGACATTCCTGATGGATATGGGAAGGGATTCATGAGGAGCAGAAAGGTGCACTCAAGGTTATTCTCATAAAGAAGGGAAAAGAGGTGCCAGGGAACAGCTGAGAGGTTGGGTTGCTCTCGGATCCCATTGGGACTGGAATAAATCCTCAACTGCAGCATGGGAAAGTCCTGGAAATCAGGGATGGGAGACATTGATCAGTCAGGAATTCTTCAAGTCAAACCAATTTCCTTCTCCATGAAGGTGGCAGGTCTGTAGACTCTGGAGCAGCAGAAGATAGCCTGTAATTTGTTTTTTTGTACACCTGAACAGTGGAGGAACACGGTGGACACACCTATGATCCACATCTTGGAGCGGAAAAAACCAGAGTTTTCTCTTAGACTGTCCTTGGAATCAAGGCCTGCATGAAACCACAGTAAATAAATGTGGGTTGGATAACAGGCTTTGAGTTTTGGAGCCTTTCCACTGGAGAAATGGGATGGGGAGGTGGGATTGGCAGTGTGGGAGAGGAGTCTGGGAAAGACTCAGGTTTGCTTAACGTGTAGGTATTAAACCATCAATTAAGAGCTAACCATTGGGTCAGATATATCATGGAATCCCAGACTGGATTGAGTGGGAAGGCCCTTAAAGCTCAGTTCATTCCCCTGTCATGGGCAGGGACACCTTCCCCTATCCCAGGTTACTCCAAGCCCCATCCAACCTAGCCTTGGACACTTCCAGGGATGGGGCATCCATGATATTATAATGATATTATCTGTGTGTTCAACCACTGTGTTTAACAAGTTTAAATATCTTGAAAAGTATTTTAAAATATTTTAACAAGTTTAATGTTTAAATATTGGGTTGTGGCCTCTGAAAACCCTGCTGAAAGGATTTTTTAATTACCGTTTTTCTCCTCTGCACATCAATGTTGGGACAATGTCCATCAAGCCAAGTTTTCAAGCCTTGTGCCTCAGCACCTTTAGTTCTGAGGGGAATATTGATCTGAAATTTTGGTGGCCCTCAGCTTAGACTCAGCAATTTATTACCATTTTAGTCTAAATGGAGCAGTAGCTCATGAACTTCCCATTTTGAGCAAAACTGAGGCAAATTCTGCTGTATCAGAAGCTTCAGCTCCACACTCCAATTAAACGATCCCCCCCTGCTCTCGGGAGGCAAACAGATGCAAACCCCAGAGAGACTCAGAAGCTCCCAAGCTTAATAATCCTGGTTTTTTTCCCCCCTCGTGTCAGGAATATTTCTGTGTCTGTCGAAAGCTCCACTTGCAGATCCATAACATCTCTCTCTGCCGTGCCTGGAACAGATGCGTGTGTTGTAATATAGACTGCGAACATTGACATCCCATGTGGTTCTCATTCCTCCCAGTCATCTTTGAAGCTAATTGGATCCAGCCAGCCCAAATGTGTCTGGCTGGCCGCAGCTATTTGTACTTTCACTCTGGTTCTGGTGCTAATGGTGGGATCTATGGAACATGAAATAAACTCTCGTGACTCCGAGGGATGCCGAGGCACAGCCGCTCGCATCTCACTGGGTTGGGATGGGCTGGGATCTTTAAATGGGATTTTTTTCTTCTTCTAATGTTGTTCGCTGGCTGGTGGCTGCAATGAGGATTGGTGGGGCTCAGAAGTGCAGAATCAGGGGCCTGGTTGCCCAGCCTAAAAGGTTTTGTGGTCTGGTGTGGCTTCCTGGTGGGGTACTGGGATGGCATTGTTAGGAACCCATGTGCTGTCCAACCTGTGAATATTATCAAAAACACTATAAAAATATTATTAAAATAGTAAATTAGCAGAAATTATCATTTAGATAATAGAATCATAGAATAGGTTGGGTTGGGTTGGGTTGGGTTGGGTTGGAAGGACCTTAAAGCTCATTCATCCCCATGGGCAGGGACACCTTCCACTATCCCAGGTTGCTCCAAGCCCCATCCGGCCTGGCCTTGGACACTTCACGGGTTGGGGCACCCACAGCTTCTCTGGGCAACCTGTGCCAGGGCCTCACAGGGAAGAATTTCTCCCTAAAATTAGAGGTAATACCATTTAGAGATAATGTCTTTTATAGATAATACCATCATTTTCCCATGGCCCAGCAGCACAATGTAGGAAAATCAATATTCCTGTTGCAAAGGCATCAGTAAGGTTGATGGGTAATTTTTCTGGTCCTTTCCTCTAACTATCCGTGGAAAAAAGGCTCTTCTGTTGGGAATTTACCTTTCCCCACCCCCTCAGACTCAAAGCAACCTCATTACCTTCAATTGGTTATAATTTTATCTCAGTTAAAGGTGATTTCAGTCGTTGCTGTGCTAAACCCCAGGTTTTAGAGGGATTTCCCTGATGAATAACGAGGGAATATTTGGGGATTTTTGCAGTTCGTTCCCATCCATGATGAATTCTAGGGGAAGCAGTGGAACATGTTTCACACTTCAGCCTCTGCTCACAAAGTCCTGTCATTTCTCAGCTTCACTGTAAATATTTTCTCTCCGTGCTTGGGAGGTTTGGGTTCCCATTGTTTCAAACAGCCAGTTCAAAATAATTCTTTGCTTTTGTGGTTTTTTAGGGTTTTATTCTTATTTTTAAACAACTTGGCTCACAAGGAGTCAGCAGGGGGTTGGACCAGATGATCTTTAAAGGTCTCTTCCAACCCCAACCACTCTGTGATGCTCTGAAATTCGGGTTACTGCTCTCAGCTGAGACCATTCCTGTGCTGCTGCATGGGTCACAAATACATCCATTGTCCACTTGGAAAACAAAATGGCAATGGGGATTTTCTCTGATTAAATGATCCGTGAATTTTGCTAATTTTCTTTTTTTTTTTCCCCTTTGTAGGTCCAAGTTCAGTGAAAAACAAGAAAAAGGGTAAGCTTGAGTTTTAATTGAATTTTCCCTTCTGTGCTTTGTGAATTCTCTGTGGCAAACACGAGGGCGAAACAAAGGCAGCTTCCCTCTCCAGGAAAGGCTGGAATAACACCCACAAGCACCCCTTAAAACTTCCTTAAACACTGAAGGAAGTTAATTACGTTGTACAGAAGTAATCCTGAAGGTTCTCCAATGGAAGAGTTGAGTTGAGTCAGTGCCAAATACCAGGAGCTGTTGCTGTTTGCCAGCCTTGGCAAAATCCATCCCAATCCTGCCAGCCTGCAGCTTGGATTCTCCTTCAGACCCACCAAACTCAGCGTGGACACGCCTTGCATCCAACTTTTCCTCGTGTTAACCTCAGAATTATCATTTTCTGAGCCCCTTCTGGGTGTTGCTCAGCCCTCAGGGTTTTGTGGATTTGATGCTGTTCCTCAGGCAGTTGGCAGAGGATTGCTGGGATTTGGGAACCCCCCCTCAGCCCTGTTTGGGGGGTTCCTGATGCCATCCTTGTTTCTTTAGGACTGCTGGGAACACTTAGGGTCCCACACTTAGGGCCCCACATTTACTACCAGGATTTTGAGTGAATCCAGGGATCCCAGCAGCTGAGTTTTCCATGTCTGTGCTACTGTAATAGCACATCAAATGGCTTTAATCCTTGGATGCAAACTCCAGAGCCACAGCTGAGAGGTGGGAACAGGCCACACTTAGCAACTTCATTTGTATTTACTCTGAGAAGCAGCGTAAAATTTTATGTTGGAGAAGTTTGTCCTAAAAAAGCTCAACCCACGTTCAATGAGCCCAACAAATAACAAATAACTGATGGCTGCAGCCTCCGGAGCAATTCCAGAGGGGCAGGGGGATCTCGTGGAGCTGGATTGCATACAGCTGTATAAAGTAGCTTAATTTTATGGTATTGTCACATTTAATTCTTTTTAGAGTTCCAGTTCATTGTTTGATGAGCGAGGCTTTTGGAGAACTCCCTGCTTCTGCCTGCTCCGAGTTTCGGAGCCCGTGGGTATGGACACGGGAGACTTGGCAGGCTGGGGTTTGGGTGCTTGGAGACCTGATAAGGGAGCTATCAGATAATAAATGGATTTTTTTTTTGTCTTGTGAGGTTTGTTAATGCAGAGAAGTGGTTGAAACGCCTTGAGGGAGGGGAAGGCACAGAAATGTGTCGCTGGGATGAGTGATTGTGTCGCTGCAGAAGCAGCAGCTCCCTGAGTAGCAGAGCACATTTCGGAGGCAGATGAGTTAAACCAGCTGTGATGTGCATCCCTCTTGGGAAGGGAAGCCTGCAGTGACAGCAGCAGCATTCCCAACTCCCTGTCTGCAATCCTCCCTTGGGATGGCCTGGCTTGGGCAGGTGTCAGTGCGAGGAGTTTGGTGTGATTTAGGGAAAACAAGGGGGTCGTTTCCAAAGCACACCATCATCCTGAGGAGGAGGAGTATTGGCTTAGAGGAAGGCTGGATTGTGGCCAGCTCAGGTTGGAAGTCATGGCTGCTGATCTGGACAGAAATATTGCTGTGCACATTTGTCCCCTGAAGCCTTTTCCCACTTTTTGTGGGACACCAGTGTGATTTTAGTCACCCCTGCTTGCTTTAACTTCATTTTCTGCACATTTCAATTACACCCACAGTTGTCCCACCCTGATGTCCTTGTGCCCTTGCTCCTGGCTAGTGGCCATCCAGAGATTCCCACTCCTGAGCTAAAACAGATGGATTTTTCCTTACACTTCTGTCCATTACAAAGATGGATGTTAGTAGAGAAACAAGTACATAAATGTACTCAGAAACTATTCCAACAACCATAATTTCATATCCCAACTGCCGCTGTCACCTAAAACCAAGTTTAATTCTGTCCTACTGGGGACATTGTGGCAGCAATTGAAGTGATTTTGCTCCATTTATGCTCCTTGGCAGAAAAGCTGTTCCAAAGTGGGGTTTTAAAAACTACATCAAAAGAACATCATTTTTGTCAGGAACGTGGAAAATCAGGAGAGGAGGGAGCAGGCTTTCCCTGCAGAGCTTGTTTCATCCCACTCCGTATGTGTAGGAGTCATTCCTGATGTGGTTGTGCCATTTCTCTTCCTTGGGACACATGAGGTGTTTGAGGATCATGGTAGGGAAGAAAGTTTTTACCACGAGGCTGGTAAAATACTGGCACAGGTTGTCCAGGAAAGCTGTGGCTGCCCCATCCCTGGAAATATCCAAGGCCAGCTTGGATGGGGCTTGAAGCAGCCTGGGATAGTGGAAGGTGTCCCTGCCCCTGGCAAGGGGTGGCACTGGATGGGCTTTAAGGTCCCTTCCAACCCAAACAAGTCTGGGATTCTGTGATTGTAACAATTCTCCAGTGCTTCCATCCCCTGGATGGGTTTAGTCCTTCCCAAGCCCCTCCCTCCATCCAAAGCCCAAAATGTTGAATTATTTTGAGGCACAAGCAGGACTGGGGCTCCTCCAGCAATGCTGGAGTGGAGCTGGAGCGCAGCTCTGAACTGCCCTCTGGAGGAGACCAAGCCTTGGGGATCATCTCCTATTCCTAGTGTGCAGCAGGTAGGAAGGATTATCCCTGTTTTCCATCAAAACCCAGCAATGTGAGTAACCGTGGAGTGGTTCATCTGGGCTGTAACACTGCAGCCTGGCCTGGGTGCATTGGAGCACGCTCTGGGAGCATCCTGACTGTGTCCAGAGATCATCCCAGATCTGTAGGGATGTGACCAGCTCCAGGGCATGGGATTTGAGGACTGACCCCATGCTGAGAGCAGAGTGACCAAAGCTGTGACCAGAGCTGTGGGAAGAGACCCCCTGAGCCTCCATTCCTTGGGAGGCCCTGGAGAGTCCCCGTGCCTCGTTTAAATGTAATTCCCAACAGGAAGGAGCCTGCAGGGCGGTGACCCGGTCCTGCCCTGTTGGCGGCATTGTCCTGGTGGTGTGGAGCTGTGGGACACCCACCCCAGCTGTCCTGAGGCTCCTCCTCATCCCTGCCTGCAGCCAGGAGAGATCCATCCCCAATCCCCCATTTCCTGCAGCCCCAGGTGACGCCTGTCCTTGTGTTTTCCAGGTAAAAAGGCTGGTCCTCCAGGGCCCAACGGGCCCCAGGGGCCACCCGGGCCTCCCGGGCCGCAGGGTCCCCCCGGCATCCCCGGCATCCCCGGGATTCCAGGCACAACCGTCATGGGACCGCCCGGCCCCCCTGGCCCGCCGGGCCCTCAGGGACCGCCCGGAGTGCAGGGCCCCTCAGGTAAGGATCCGTCCGTGCCTCTGCTCCGAGCCGGGAATGCCGGAGGTGGCACCGGAGTGTCCGGATGCGGCGGCACAGGGCCTGGAGCAGGGCTCGGCTGTCCTGGGCCACGTGGGACAGGGCTTGGAGCAACCTGTGGAAGGTGTCCCTTGGCAGGGGGTGGAGCTGGATGGGCTTTAAGGTCCCTTCTAACCCAAAGCATCCTGGATTTCTGGGATTCTGGGATTCTCCATGGCTCTGAATGGCCGGGAGCAGCAGGAGCTCCGTGCTGTGCTGCCACAGGCATCTCCTCCTTAATTAGGATTTGGCTCTCAGGGAAGGGGATGCAAGGAATGACCTGCAGAGGGAAACTTGGCATCCTGGCTGCCAAGAGGTTTTATTCCCACTGTGGATTGGGGAATGAGTTGTGCAATTTTTCCTCCTATTAGAAACCTGTTGAATAACAAAGAATTTTGATGGTTGGACAGAAATGCCAGGAATAAAATAGGGAAATGTTGGATGAATATTTTTCTTCCTTATGTGTTTTTTAATATTTTTTAATATTTAGTATTTCTGTTTTATATATTTTAATATTTCCTGCACCCCATACCTCTCCTCCTGTTAAAACAGAGGTTTAATGGTTATTATGGGGTAAGAAAAGTGATTTATATGGGGGCTTCAGGGTTATTTTGTGGTAAAAAAAGTTATTTGTAAGGGGGTTTAAGGGTTATTTTGGGATAAAAGAAGACTTATTTATGGGATTCTTCACTCAACCTTCCTCTTCAATGATGTGGAATTGCCTTTTGCAGGTGCCACAGACAAGGCCAGCTCCAGAGACATCCAGGTGGGTTGATTTTTCCATGGAAAAACCCAGCTTTGGGGGGGATTTTTGTGGACTGGCGCGATGTTTCCCGCTAATCCTCAATCCCTGTGCTCTCCCTTGCAGCCAGCTGTGGTCCATCTCCAAGGCCAAGGCTCAGCAATCCAAGTGAAGAATGGTAAGGATCTCTTGATAATTGTGGGTACTGGGCAGAGCCCCTCCTGCACCCTTAGAATTCCTGGCTCCCAGTCCATCCCATGACACAGCTCCCAGATTTTCCCTGCACCCATGGCCTCATACCTGGATCCCCATCCATCCCGTGACACAGCTCCAAGATGATCCCTGCCCATCCCTGCCCTCCACTACCCCTGCCCAGACCCCCTGAGAAGAGTCTTGTGTGGAGTCTCCATCCCCATTTCCCCTGAGCTCCTGTTTGTCTCCCAGATTATCCCTGTTCTGTGCATCCCAGTAATTCCATCCCACTAAATCTCCCTTCTCCCTGACCTCCAGGTACACCCAGCACCTCCATGACCAGGTCTTTTTTCCCCCATTCTATTTTAAACCCTCAGTGGATCCTTGTCCTGTCTCACCCCCTTTTGCCCATTTTCCTCCAGTTTCCCAGGAATTTAAGACAGGGAAGGCACAGTGGTGGGAGGACACAGAGGTGTCCAGCCACCAGCTCTTCCTGGGACCCTCTGAGCATCTCTGCCACCACCAAGAGCCTGGAATCCCAGATCCTGCCGAGCCACTTCCCATCCGCAGGCAGCTCCTTGCTCTCCTCCTCCTCCTTCCTGGATCCCCGTCCAAATTCTCCTCAAGTTCCTGCTCTCCTTGCCAACAGCTGGGGCTCATTCATCACCTCCTGCCTCCCTGCTCTGGCTGTGCTGGAGAGGAGCTGGGTTGTCCCCTCCCTGAGTCCCCACCTGCAGCTCCTCAGGAACCACATCCATCCATCCTTACCCCAGTCCCAGACTGGGAGGGACGCGGCTCCCGGGGGTGGGGGCAGCAGGAAGGGGCTGCAGGATCCCTGTCCACCAATTCCTGCCTCACACATGGGATGAGGAGGGCTGGCCACTGCTTCTGTGGGAAGGCAGCTTTCCCTCCCGGCAGGCGTGAGCAGTGGCAGCTGGAATTTCTCATGGATAGGGACGTGCGCTTACAGCTCCCCAAAACTGAAAGGAAACCGCCTGTTCCCAGGAACAATGTGAGGGAAAAGATGCTGTTTGCTTACGTTCAGAAAGCAATGATCCCTTCATTACTGGGAATGCTGAGGGTTTCCAGAGGGAATGCTGCTCTCTAAGAGCGGGAATGCCCTGTGAGTGTCCTTCCCTGCTGCTCGGGAACAATCCAGAGCTGGGAGCCAGGAATGCTGTCCAGCTGCCAGCCTGGCGAGCTCCAGCTGGGGGCAGGGAGAGGAGAGGCGGATGGAGACTGGGGGGAAAAGAGTGGGATTTGACAAACTGAGGCACCTACAGAGATTGGCTCGGTTTGAGGCTCCCAGCAAAGTCTGTCCCTAGGTCTGTCCCCGTTATCCCGGTGCCAGAGGACTGGGTGGTGGATCCATAAATCCCTGACAGTGCTGAGGGACCCCAGTTAGGGGTTCTGTGTTGTGATATGATGCAATTTCCTACTTTGCTGTTATTTTGGCTTTTAAAAACCTTAGGAGTTGTAATGGCAAAGGGTTTGTTAAAATTATCACAATGACAGAGTCGGGAATGGTGAAGTCAAGGAACACCAGAATTAAAATCAATCGTGTGACCCTGAGCTGCTCTCCGTGTGCCTGGAGAAGTGAGGGCTCCAGGGAGCCCCTTCCAGTGCCTAAAGGGGTTCCAAGAGAGCTGGAGAGGGACTTGGGACAAGGGCCTGGAATGACAGGAGAAGAGGGAATGGCTTTAAGCTGAAAGAGGGTGGATTTAGATGGGATATTGGGGAGAAGTTCCTCCCTGTGAGAGTGGGGAGGCCCTGGCACAGGGTGCCCAGAGAAGCTGTGGCTGCCCCTGGATCCCTGGAAGTGTCCAAGGCCAGGTTGGACAGGTCTTGGAGCAACTTGGGGTAGTGGAAGGTGTCCCTGCTCCTGGCAGGGGGTGGGACTGGATGGGCTTTAAGGTCCCTTCCAAGACAACCCATTCCATGGTGGTTCCCTGATAACCATTCCCATGGACACAGCAGGGAATAGGGATCCGACAAGCTCAGCTGCAGGGTCAGGAGGAGGGAGGTCCGTGTCCAGCCCTGGGATGAGCAGAGCATAACAGGCCCTGCGCAGGGGTTTGGGGATGAGAACATGGAAGGTTGGAGGGACAGGCGACCCCACAAGCCATGGTGTGCTCAGAGCTAGAGAGGAGCCCCTGCTCCCACTCCCTAGCGTGCAACCCTGGGATTCCCTCTCCGAATTCCCTGCTCTCTGTCGTGCTGTGACTGTATTTGTGTTGCTCCTGCGCTGTTCCTCCTGACGGGTACTGAGTGACCGCCGTTTTCTCATACTGAGATCTTTCAGGTGGAGTCCTCAATGACTGGTCTCGCATCACTCTGAACCCCAAGGTGTTTAAGCTGCATGCCCGCAGTGGGGAGCTGGAGGTACTGGTGGACGGCACATACTTCATCTATAGTCAGGTAGAAGTGAGTACGGTCCTAGGCTAACTCCTATTCTTGTGTTCCGGTGGAAGCCTTGCATGAACCACGAGAGGGCTCCAGACAACAGCCAAATGCCAGCAGCTCGTGCGGAGCTGTAACCGCTTCAGGATGGGTGTGGGGAGGAGTGTCACACCCCTGTCACCGCCGGGACACCGCCCGCCAGGGATTAGTCACTGAAAGCACACCCCACACCCGCCAGTCCCGGGGCTGTCCCCCCAGTTATCCACGGGGTCATTCCCCGAGCCTTCAGAACCTCCCAGCAGGCAGGGCGCTGAGCTCAGTGCTTTAAAGGACCCGAACGCTGGTCATCTGTGGTTATTTTGGAGCTGTGTCACTCTGGACTCGCAGCCCAGGTGGTTTGGCCAGATTCCAGCCCAGGTGACTCCGTTTGCATCTCCCTGCTCCGTGTAGCTCCACCCCAGCACCGGCTCTGGGATGAAGTGGGCCGTGGATGTCAGGTGCTCTTCCGTGGAACTGGTGGCACTTGTCCAGTTTGGATGGGGACAGAAAATTTAACTCCACATACTCCAAAGTATAATTGCTTCCAAAGTGCTTGATGCTGATTGCTGGGCACAGTGTTGGGCCACCGAAGCCTCATCATTCGTGGTCCACCACGGAAAAAAAAGGGGATTCAGTGTTCAGGCAGCTCCTGCCTCCAAAAGGGCTGGATTTCCTCTCTCAGGAAGAAGCATCTCCCTGAGACTGACTTCTCCTTGGACAGGTCTTCCTCCTGCAGTTCTTTGGAATCAGGGTGTGGGAGAGGGTTAAGTGAGGACAAGTGGAGTCACAGGGCCTTGGAAATCAGGGAGTTCAATCAGTAGAAACGCTGTGAGGTGATTTCCTTCCAAGCTGTGGAGGTTGGGAGAGCCTTTTCCCTGTAGTAGCTCGTGCCTGTGCAAGCACCGAGTCCAGTTACGCAGGAGGCAGCTCCCGGTGCACCTTAGGGCAGTTCTGATGTCACCACTAAAGGAGGCTCCTGGCACCAGGAAGCAGGACTGGCCAGGTAAGTGCAAGAGGCTTTCAGGGGAATGTGTCTGTCTGTGTGTGGGATGAGGAGCTGTTGTAGCACACAGGGGGCCCTGCATGGCTCTGTGCAGGTGCGTCCCTTCCCTGGAATCAGCAGGATGGTAGCTCAGCCTTAGGCACATGGATTCAGGGGGTTTTGCATGCTTGGATCAATCTGAAGCGGAATAAAAGAAGTTCCTGGTGGGCTTGGGGCTCTTCCTGCCTCGCACAAGTCACCTGTGAGTGCAGGTGTTGGGGCCAGGAGGGGCTGCACACACCCCCAGGACGCTGCACTTGCTCCCCACACCCCGATCCCGTCCCTGACACCTTTCTTCTCCCTGCCCCACATCAGGTCTACTACATCAACTTCACCGATTTCGCCAGCTACGAGGTGGTGGTGGACGAGAAGCCCTTTCTGCAATGCACTCGGAGCATCGAGACCGGCAAGACCAACTTCAACACCTGCTACACGGCCGGGGTGTGCCTGCTCAAAGCCAGGCAGAAGATCGCCGTGAAGATGGTGCACGCTGACATCTCCATCAACATGAGCAAGCACACGACTTTCTTTGGGGCCATCCGCCTGGGAGATGCACCGGCATCCTAGAGAGGAACTTGGCGTGGCCAAGGATACCCACGGAACTGCACAGTGCTGCTGTTCATAAAGCGTATCAGTATTTCAGGGGTTCTGTAATCCGGCCATAAAGGAAACTGATCCAGAGCTATTTATTCCTATATGTGAATGCAGGAAGCACAACTGTCCTCTGTGACTCGCGGGGAGACTCGGATCAAACCGAAACGCTGGTGGGGAGAGCGTTGTGAGGAGGAAAGGCTGTTGGGTGTGCCTTGTCTCAGTATTTCAAGTATTACTGCACTGATACTCTGCTCTGTGACCTTCACACGAGGCTTGGTGGGAGAGCTGGGGGCTCCGCTCGGATGTTGCACTGGCGAGAGCGTCCCAGGCGGGAGCGGGAGGACACGGACTCCTATCCCAAAATCCCAGCCAGGCTCCTGCTTGTGCACGCTAACGACAGCCAGGAAGGGGTTCTGGCTTCCTGCCTTCCCAGGGGGAGCTGGAAGGGCCGGGGGCGAGGGGAGGTGGGTGAGACAGGGTCAGTGGTGTTTACATTCATCCTCAGGAGGAGGAGGAGGAAAAGTGCCTCGACCTAGAGCTTGGAAGCAAAAGCAGGAAGTGCAAGAGGAAGAGGAATAACTAGAGCAGGCTTAGCAGATAGGAAACTGCCTCCACATTCCAGAAACCACCAAATCCCAAAGAAAACGCCGATTCCCGGGTCCAGGCCTCTGCTCCTTTCAGCTCCTGCCCTTACCCCAGAGGTAACCTTGCCCCAGCGGGGGCTGCCTTCAAGTACTGCTGCTGTTACAGCAAGTTGAGTTGGGTTGGGGGTATTTTGATTTTGGTTTTTTGGTTTTTGTTTTTTTGGGGTTTTTTTTTGGGTTTTTTTTGTTCTTTTTAATTAATATTTTGCAAACCAGAACACATTTCTACAGGCTTCACCGAGCCACGTAGAGCAGCCACAAGTACTTGTGACAACACTCGGAGGAAGTTTGTTATGTTTAAGAATAAAATATTCAAACAGGAAATTTTTTTTTTCTGTTTTAATAGCGACTGTCCTGCTTTTAGATGTGGCTTTTAGCCTTCCTCCCCCCACCCCTTTCCTTTTGGCACCCTCCTACCTAAAATAAGTGGTGATGGAGACTTTAGCAAAGGAAAAAAAATGGGATTTTAAAATCTGGTCCAGCATGAAGTCACCACTTTTTCTTTTCTCTGAGCCCTGCTGAGTCTAGTCGTAACTCGATTTCTGGTGACTAATAGAGGAGCTGGGACACTATTGTTTCTTTTGGCTTCTTGAGCAACTCTGTCCCGTTACCTCCCCTCAGCTGGGGAGACCTAAAGCCATAAGATGCTCTGGAGCTGAGGCAGAGGCACAAATTGCTCTGTTGTGTCAGCCCTTGGCTCACACTTGCTCGGCTTGGTTGGGTTTTGTTTCCCTGTGTTTCTTTCCAGAGCCTGTTTGTGCTTTCAGGAGGGGAGTGAAGTTGCAGCCTGTGTAGAAACGGGGCAAGTCCCAAAGTGACACCTTCAGCCAGGAGCAGGGAAGGTTTTGGGGACCTCAGTGCCTGAAGGGGCTGCAGGAGAGCTGGAGAGGGACTTGGGACAAGAGCCTGGAATGACAGGACAAGAGGGAATGGCTTCCCACTGCCACAGGGCAGGGTTCGATGGGGTATTGGGAAGGAATTCCTGCCTGTGAGGGTGGGGAGGCCCTGGCACAGGGTGCCCAGAGAAGCTGTGGCTGCCCCTGGTTCCCTTGAGATGTCCAAGGCCAGGATGGATGGGAGCAAACTGGGCTAGTGGGAGGTGTCCCTGCCCATGGCAGGGGTGGGACTGTTTGGTCCATAAGATCCCTCCCAGCCCAGTCCTGCGATTCCACGATCTCGGTGGTGGCTCCACGCAGACGGGGCTCATGGTCACCTGCAGGGTGTGGGAGGGACGTGTCCCAGCGCTGTGCTGTGGCCACGGAGGGTCCGCCCTGCCTGGAGCACTCCTGGCTCCATCCCTAGCGAGTGATGTCCCTTGCCAAGAGTTGCAGTTATTGGGAGACAAAAATTCCTCGGGGCAGTGGCGTTGGCCGCGGCCTCGCTATTCACAGGAGCCGTGCGCTTCGGGAAACAACTGCGTGACAAATGGGCTGCTCTGGCTTTTTAGTGGCTTCTCCTCCCTTCAGCCTCAACATGTGGGACGGGCAAGAGCCTTGGGGGCCCTTCACTGGGCTCTGTGGTTTTCTTTCCTTTCAAATGGATTAAGAGGGACATGTTGCTGTGACAAGAATGAAGCGGGACAACTGTGTACAGTGAGAACATGAAGCGAATCGTTAACAGGATTGCTTTAGAACAGGCCTGAGCAGCAAGGCTGGGGGCAGCCTTGAATAACAGGGGGTTGGGAGAGCCGGGGATGGAGTTTGCATTCCTTGTCCCCTGCTGGCAGGATCTGGGATGTGCTCCATGGCTGCGGGCAGGGGGAGGCAGAGGGAGAATCCCTTTGCTCTGCAAAAGGCCGGAGTGTTGCTGTCCCCTCTGGTGTGTGCTCGGGATGTTGGAGGAGAGCAGGAGAGAGCAATTCCTGCATGGAAGTTCCCTCTGGTGCATGCTTGGGATGCAGGAGGAAGGCAGGAGGGAGCAATTCCTTGATGGAATGTGTTAACAGGCTTTTTCTGGTGCTCACGCTAACCAAAGTGTGAGTTGGAGACAGGGAATTGGAGCTGGAGAGCAGAGAAAAGCCAGCTGCAGGTGGCCTTGGCAAATACAGCTTTTCCCTGTTGCCGGTGGGATGTCCTTCCCCAGCCACCCCAGGAGCTGCCATGGAAGGTCTGTGTGGGCACAGCAGAGCATTGGCTGTGCTTTGTGAGGGGACAGCTCCATCCTTTCGGGGTGGGAGAGGCACCATCCCCTCATCAGGGACAGAGTCCAGAGTCACCTTCCCAGTGCCCTGGGAATGCACAGGAGGAAGGGCAGATGCCGTGGACTCGGATAACCAGGTATCCTTCTGCTCCCGACCACCCAGGCTGGAGCCCATCACCCATGGTAGGGATGTGACCTGGGCAGGTGGTTCTGTCCCTGCTCCCTCCACACCTCAGCCCTGCTGCTTGTTCCTCGCATCCTTTGGAGACCTCTCCCACAAAAGCCTGGGGGGAACAGGGAATCTCTCCAACAGATCCTGCTGGATCCCTGGGAAAAAGCATGGAGGGCAGGAAGGCCAAGAAGCACAGGAGAGCTGGTTTTGGAGCAGATCTCCCCCTGTGCAGGCCGTGGGGTTCACTCTGCCTTTCTCATGATCCAGGAAAAGTCTCGGTGTTTGCTGGGTCCGATCCACGTCCGGTGCTCCTGCGAAGGGAGTTCACAGCCTCGGGATGCAAATGCGCAGGGATTCTCTGCAGAAGTCCCTGATCCAAATGAGGGACTTTTCAGCTGCTCACAGGGGCTGTGTCACGGTGCAGACCCATGCCCAGCAGTTGGGGTGCAGGGGGACAGGCCGGGGTTCCCCAGGCGTGGCAGGGTCGGACATGCCGGGGCTGGAGCGCGCCCGGGGCCGGTTCTGCTTTCGGGAGGGCCGGGGGGTCATCCAGAGGTCGGTGTTTCCCTGGCAGGAGCTCACATCTGCACAGATGTGCTGTGTGCTCACAGCTGCAGCCCCGGCACCGCGGGGCATCAGCCCAAAACGCTGTCCCTGGGCTGTCACCGCTGTCCTGCCTGCCCCGGATGCTGGGGACACCAGGCCAGCTCGAGGCTGAGCCACATCCTGAGGTGACAAAGTGTGCCCTACCACGCCAGCTGTGAGAGGGTGAGGGGTAACATTCCAGGCGTGTAACTGTGTGTGTGTATATATAAATAATCTATATTTATTTATTTATGTATTTTATGTCTGTATATTCTTTTTTTCCTGCCAGACACTTCCAGGATTAGAGCATGAGCTCCATGGCTGAAACTTCACATCCTTGGACAACCCCTCAGCAGCCTGAGTCGCTCCGTCACATGGAATTGGCCACACTGAGCCAAAAAACCCCAAATTGTGCATTTTGGAGAGTGCCCCGTGCAGCATGAGGGTCATGTCCCCAAGGAGTGTGTCAGCACTAGGTGGCACAAGGACAAGGAGATGCCACCCCAAAAAAAAAGTCCCTGTGAGTGGGGCACAGCTCCGGATGCACAGATCCGGGTGCACAGAGCTGCCGCAGGGACAGTTCCCTTCTGGTTCCTGCCCTGGGCGAGGAGGTGACCCGGCAGCCCAGGTGGGGACACGGGGTGTGACAGCGCGGAGCCCTGCGCTTGCACACCGCAGACCCCTGGGGAGGAAGAGGAGGAGGAGGACGAGGAGGAGGAGGAGGAGTAGGAGGGGGATTCCAGCATTGCACATCCCGCTGGGAAGGGGCGGCGAGCCCTGGGAAGCTGTTGTTTCCCGAGAGGGGCAGAGAGTCCCCTCGGCTGGGCTGTGCTGGGATGGGGAGGGAATGTCACCGCCCGGGTGTGACAGTCAGGTGATCCCACAGCCAGGAGCTGTCCCTTCCTGGCTCAGGATGGCTGCAGAGCCCTCGCCAGCTGCCCCTGGTGTCCCGGGAGCTGGCACAGCCTGTCCCCGGCGCAGGGAAACTCCTCCGAGCCCTCTCAGCTTTCCTACGTGCCACCTCTGCCTCCTGGCATTTGATGTCACAGCGGGTCCGGCCGGTCACCTGAGCTGCCTCCTCCCCATCCCGCCGTTTCTCTTTCCCTTCCCTGTGGCTTTGTGCCGTTTTTTCCCCCTCTGCGAGCTGATGTCTTTCTTTTCCCACTTCCGTAGCTACGAACACCCACATGCCTTATCTCCTTCCCCCATCCCATCCTGGAGCCTATTTATACAGAGCCTGGCTCCTGCCCAGCCTGCCAGCGACGCCGCAGGAGCGGGAGGGGGCTGGCGGCGCCCGCAGCCCAACATGCTGTGGGCTGCTCGGGGATGTTTCCTGCTCTGGCTGCTCCCGGCCATCCTCAGAGCCCGGGCTAGCCCGGAGACGAGGCCCAGCCCCGCGCTGTGCCAGCAGGTAAGGCTGTTTTCCAAAGGAGCACCTGGGCTGGGATGGCTCCAGCAGCGTGGCTGGGACTGCCAGCATCCCTCTGGATCTCCTCCCTGTGGCTCTCACCTCCCTGCAGCCTCCATCTCTTTAACTTTCCCAGCTTCTCCTCTGTTTTCCTGCCTTCGAGCTGGTCTCCTGTGAGGTGGTCATCGGCATCCAGATGCTCCCAGGTCCCTGCCGTGCCTGAGGTGCTCAGAGGATGGAGTGCAGGGATTCCAATGGATGTTGGTGAGGCAGTTGGGAGCCTGGATGGGGAACAGCACGTTTCTGTCGCCCCAGAAAGAAATCAGCTGCTCCCCATCCAGGTTCCCAGCTCCAGAGGAAACCAGAGCGAAAGGTGGAGCCTATGCAGTGCCCTTGCTCTGCCTAAACAGGGATGCTCTGGACCAGCTGGGCTTGGGAAGGGGGAGCAGTGCTCATTCCCACTTCTCAAGCCCATCTTGGCCAGCAGCTGGCTCACCTGGAGCTGTGGTTTGTAGCCCCCTCTCATTCCCACCCCTCCTGTCTCTCCACAGAGCCCCACGAAGGTGTCTTGCAAAGGAGTTGGCCTGCGGAAGTTTCCCAAGGAGCTTGGCCAAGGAATTAAGTACCTTGAACTCTCCAACAACTTCATCCAAAACCTGTCAGGCAGCAACATGCCAGCATTTGGGCAGCTGGAGTACCTGGATGTGTGCTTCAACCAGCTGGAAGCCGTGTCAGCCACCGCCCTGGCTCGGCTGCCTCGGCTGCGCTCGCTCCTCCTGGGATCGAACCACCTGGACCGGAATTACTTGGCTAACGGGGAAGCTTTCCATCTGCTCAGGAATATAGAGGTCCTGGACCTGTCTGTGAATAACCTGGAGAGCCACATGGCCAGCTGGTACATCAGCAACCTCACCAGCCTGAGGGTGCTGGATCTCTCCGGGAACATGATGACCAAGCTGCTGGCAGGGACCTTCCGGAGCTCGCCGCGGCTGCGCCAGCTCGACCTCAGCAACAACTACATCATGGAGATCCAGGAGGGAGCTTTCGAGCCTCTGGAAGAGCTGGAGGTGCTGAACTTGGCTTTGAATTCCCTGCACTGTATCTCTGGCTTCAGCCTCACGCAGCTGCGAGTTTTAAACCTCAGCCACAACGCCCTGGAGCTGTTCTCCTCCGAGGAGGGAGCGGAGCCCTACCTGCTCCGAGTGCTCGACTTGAGCCATAACAGACTCCTCTCGTTTCCAGAGCTCCCCAAAGCCCATGATCTCACACACTTAAACCTCTCCAACAACCTCATTGCTTCCCTGCTCCCAGGCTCACCCCATCCCAGGGAGTTTGTCCTGCTCTACAAGGAGATGCAGAGGTTCAACAGGACCGTGCATCCCGCGGCTGCTCTGACCCACGTGGCTGACCTGGATCTCAGCAATAACCGCCTGGAGCTGTTCCCATTTTCCTTCTTCCACAGCCTGGGCGCCCTGCACAGCCTCAGCCTGGCAAGGAACTGTCTCTGGGATGTGGCCAGGGAGTCTGTCTCCAATGGCACGGAGCTGTCTGTGCGCTCGCTGGACCTCCACAGCAACGCCCTCCACGTGCTGCCACGCTGGTTCTTCGATTCCCTGCCTCACCTGGAATCCATGGATCTGGGCTCCAACAGCCTTCAGCCTTGTGGGAGCCAGGGGAGTGACCAGGGAAGGGATTTGGGGGGGGATTCTCACACGTCAGCCCCCGGAGACACCTGCACCCCCTTCTACAACGTGCCTCGCTTGAAGCACCTGAGCCTGTCCAAGAACAACATCTCCAGGCTGCAGCCCTACGCCTTCAACCGGACCCTGCTGCACTCCCTGGACCTGTCGGGAAACAGGGACCTGTCCATGTCCACGGGAGCGCTGGGCGGGTTGGAGCTGTCCCTGCAGGAGCTCTCTCTGAGGGACAACCAGATGGACAAGAGCCAGGCAGCGCTGCCCTGCCTGGGCACGCTCCGAGTGCTGGACCTGTCGGGCAACCAGCTGAGCCTGCTGCCCTCGGGGCTTTCCTGCTCCCCGCTGGAGAGCCTGGACATTCGGGATAACAACCTGCAGACCTTGGGAAAGCTGGGGAGCTGGTCCCGCAGCCTGAGGGCCGTGTCCGTGGCTGGGAACCCCTGGAGCTGCTGCTCGCTGGGCTGGCTGGACACGCTGCGTGCGGCCGGCGTGGCCGTGCCGGACCTGCCCCAAGCTCGTTGTGCCTTCCAGGAGCACGGCCGGAATATCTCAGCCAGGATCACCGGCACTCCCCGCTGGATCTGTCCCCAGCCCGAGGGCACCGCCTCCCTGGCTCTGCTCGTGGTCCTGATGGGCCTTTCCCTCCTCGGTGCCTGGGCTTTCTGCCTCCTGAGGAAAGGGCGGAAGGCTCCGGGATGCGCGGGACTCAGGAGCAACAGGGTGGGAGTCTCCCAGCCCCCTCCCAAAGGAGAGGGGCCAGCCGAGGAGAGGCCACCTGACAGCGTCACCAAAGTGTAGCCCAGACCTGCAGCCATCGGTCAGAACTCTAATTATTATTAATAATATTAATATTAATAATATTATTGTGGTTTAGGTCTCACTGGTAGCTGCGGGATATGCGAACCCAGTGGTGGAAGCGGGGGGGCTGCTGGGCTCTGAGCCACCTCCCCTCCTCCAGAAGGGAGATTCCCCCATCCCCTCTGATCCCTGCCAGGAATTAAACGTGGGATTCGGGGTGCCATCACACATTCCCATCACTCGGCACAAGAACCCAAGCCCTGGGCTGGCTACATTGATCACCCGCCTTCCTCCACATCACGCTCAGCTGGATGGGAATTGCCTCCATTGGGGCCACCTGGCTGTTTCCCAGCTTGCCCAGTAGCCCCTTTAAGAAGGTTTCATAGCTCTACTAAATCCCTGCTGCTGCTCCTGAAGCATTCCCTCATCCAGGAAGAAGCAGCCAGGGAATGGGAATGGGAATGGGAATGGGAATGGGAATGGGAATGGGAATGGGAATGGTGCTTGGTGGTGGCTCACAGTGCCAGGGAGGGAGGGGGGTTCTGTAGGACCCTGCCCACCTCTCTGCTGCCTTTCCCTGCTGTGGATGCCGGGAGGGATTCCACCCTGTCCTCACCCACTGGGACAGCAGGAATGGGAGAAGTGAGAGTCTGTGCTGTCCCTGGCCAGCACAAGATGTCCCAACCTCGGTGCCAGGACCCCCGAGGTGACAGTGGCAGAGGCAGCTGGTCCCAGCACAGGGTCAGTGCTGCCCAAGTCATGGTCCTGGATGGATTTGGCACCCTCTGAGCACCCCCCAAAGCCAGGGATGATCCAGGGGCTCAGACCCCAGCTTGGGAAGGCAGCAGGAGGAGGTGTGGAGTGGGACTATCATGGTGTGGTGGTGTCCATCTGTCCCTTGAGTGACCTGTCCAGCTTCCCAGGGCAGAGTGGGAACACCTGAAGGGCCAGGCCAGCTCCAGGAAGGATAAAACCAAGGCTGCAGTGAAACCTTTAACGTTTCACATCCGTTTGGTTCCACCTCGGAAGTCCCCAGCTGGGCCCAGTCACCTCCACACACACCTGGTGTGTTGGAGCTGTGGGAACAAAGGGGTTTGGAAGTTACTTAAAATCCCAATTACTTCATTTTCTTCCTTTTTTTTTTTTCTTTCAAGCTTATCATGGTTTTACTGGGAAGCAAAAAGGGCATTTTTGGTGTAAAATATGTCAGGGCTTCAGCTTCCTGACCTTTGCTGGGCACCCAGCTCCAGGACCCCTGGTGACTTTGGCGGTCCCCACATTTCCACCCCTGCCTCAGTTTCCCTCTGATCCAGAGCTCTGTGTCCTGTCACAGTGAGTGGCCGTGGCAGGGGAGGCTGTCACTGTGTCACCACCCTGGAGGACCCTGGGGTCAGGAGGAAGCCCAGCCCCCACTCGAGGGCTGCTGTTTGCTGGGTCTCCTGCTCCCACACATCCCCTTCCCCTTGGAGCTCCTGTTCCCGTGTCCCTCTCGGCTCACACAAGTCCCGGTGCCACCACAACCCTTGTGCTCTCCCATCCCGGTGCTTCCCAGCTCCATCCCCAGTGCTGTCCCCAGCTGATGTCCCTGGGGACCCTCAGCCAGCTGGGCTTTGGGCATGGAGTGTCCCAGGAGCTGCTGTGCCCACCTGGGGCTTCTCCCCAGCACTGTGTCCCCTGTCCTCGAGTGGCACCTGAGCTCCCTGGGGCAGGAGCCTGCTGTGCCAGCATCCCCAGGTGAGTTCAGACTGTCCCTGGGGCAGGGATTTGCTTTTCCAGTGCCCCCCAGGTGCTGGGACAGCAGGTGGGTGAGCTCAGCACCTCCCTGATGCCGTGCCAGCCTCCTGCCCCAGCGCTCGGTGACATTGCAGGGCCACTTCGGGGCCCAAAGTGCCTTCATGGGTGTTTCTGGTGCCTTCCTGCAGCCTCTGCTCCTCGTTTAGCCCCTCCCCAGGCTGTACCTCCCACCCGTGTCACCGGGAGATGTCCTGCCCTTTGTGCTGCCGCTCCCACCGGCATCTTCCTGGCGTTAGGCTGGGAGCTGGGCCCGGGCGGGGACACTGGGGCCGGGCGGGGACACCACGTACCACCGGGTGCTCAGGGACACCATGCGCTGCCGGCACTCGGTGCCAGGCGCTGCCTCGGGCATCCTGAGTGTCCCCAGCCGTGTTTATCCAGTGTCGTGTCCCCGCGGAGCAGCAGCTGGCAGGGGTTGACCCCTTCGGGGCAGTGGCACTTGGGGACAGCGGCTGCTGATCCTGAAGTTGCTCTGGGGATTGAAGCATCTGCTGAAAAATGTACTAAAAATG
>VZRS01002104.1:0-10382 GCA_013398055.1 Ifrita kowaldi
GTGGCATCGCAGCAGCCCCGTCAGGGACCGGGGCACAGTGAGGCAGCCAGGCCACAGCACAGCCCCGCTCGCTGCCGACACAGACACATCAAACCGCAGCTACAAAGGCTTGAAAATGCAAAATGCAAAAACATGACAAGACAGTCCCCACCATTTGAACCCAACCACCGCCCAGCCCAACAGCTGTCCCCAGCCGTGGCCTCGACGATGGGAGCGCGACAGGCGAGGCTGCGCTGGCTCCTGGCTTGGACAGACAGCGTGAGCCACCCACGGCACTCAGCTCCTGCCCGAGAACGTGGGAGCAGAGCAGCTGGACCTGCGCTGACACTGCTCCTCTTCAGGGCTGTCAGTGCATCCACCGGCTGCAGGAAGCTGGGGGCTCCCAGGGGATTCATGGAGAAAGGAGTTTGGAGCCAAGCGCCATGCAAATAGCTCTCATTAGTGCTAATGACTGCACAGCTCCCGTCCCCGGGTGCTCCATAAACACAGCTATTAATTCCTTCAAACCACATCCCTGGCAAGCCACATCGAGACCTGAGCAGCCGCTGTGTGCATTGGGACTCAGAATCATGGAACCTCCTGAGCTGGAAGGGACCCACCAGGATCACCCAGTGCAACCCCTGGCCCTGCACAGACACCACAACAACCCCACCCTGGGCATCCCTGGCAGCGCTGTCCAAACGCTCCTGGAGCTCTGGCAGCCTCGGGGCCGTGCCCATTCCCTGGGGAGCCTGGGCAGTGCTCAACCACTCTCCGGGAGAAGAACCTTTCCCTGATCTCCAGCCTGACCCTCCCCTGGCACAGCTCCACGCCTGAGTCGCCACTCCTCACCCACCCAGCCAGCGGCACACAAAGCCCAGGAGGGCCAAAGCCCCGGGCTGTGTTTGGGGGCACAGGGTGTCCCTGGCAGGGCAGGCAGAGCACAGGCACCCCCTCACCCCACGCATGGGAACAGCTCCGTGCCTCTGTGGGTATATTTAGCTCAGCAGCCACAATAAAAAGCAGCTTCTGATGTGCTCGGTCCCAGACTCGTTCCTGTCGCCTTCCCAGGGTTCCACCCTCCTCCAGAAAAATTATCCCTGACTTTAATTACTTTTGGAACAAGATGATGTGCTTCCCCCATCCCCACCCTAGACATGCACAGCAACTGCAGCCCCGGGGAATGGGCAGAGGAACCAACTGGAGCCACAATACATTTGGGAATTTTTTTTCTTCTCAGGAAAAAAAAGAGAGCAGGTTTTCAGCAAAATATTTCTTTGTCTCTCCACTCCCCCCAGGGGATTAAATACCTGCAAGGGGGGTTTGCAACAGCATGAGCAGCAGCGCTGGAGGGGTGTGCACACATGAATTTTCCACAGGGCATTTAGGAACCCACTTTGAGCCTGGCCATGCTGGGCTGTTCCAGTGTCCATACACCAACACCTGTGGCCACTGCCATTCCCCAAACCTCACTGCCCAGCCAGCTCCAAGCACCCAAGGGACCCATCCTCACCCTGGCTCTCCCAGCCAGGGGACCTGTGGGGCTGGAGAGGACCCAGTGTGCTCCCCCATGCCATCCTGTCCCGTCTCCCCAGCGCGAGAGAGGCACAGGAGACACAGGAGTCCCCTGGGAAGGTCCTGCTCTTCAGGCAATCGCCTGAGCATCACCCAGGGATGTCCCTGGGAGCTGCTGCCAGCTGCTGGACAAATACTGCAGACTCTGCTGTGAGAGTGGGATGAGTGGAGCAAGAGGGCAAGGACGGGCACCAGCTGCTGAAACTCATGTGGGAAAGCACAGAGACATCACAAAGCATCATGGGGGTCTTATGTGGCCACCAGGAGACATCTCAGAGGGTTTCTCTAGGCCAGTGCAGCTGCTCCTCCTGCTCCCCAGGGTCCAGCTGCCCCAGCTCTCCTGCACCAGTGTCGCGTCCCTGCCCTCTCAGGAAGCCCACCAGGCTGGGCACTGGGCAACAAGAGACCCCAGTTGGGTTAGGGAGGTGTTCACACGTGCTTCCAAGTCATGCCCAGGCACCATGACGCCTCCTCCAAACATGGAATCATGGAATTGTTTAGGTTGAAAATACCCTCTAAGATCACCAAGTCCAACCATGCCCCCAGCTCTGCCATACTCACCACAAACCCATGCCCCCAGGTGCCACACCCACACATCTTTGGAACACTCTCAGGGATGCTGACTCCACCTCTGCCCTGGCCAGCCTGTGCCTGACCATCCTTTCAGGGAAGAAATTATTCCTAATACCCAACCTAAACCTCCTCAGGACAACTTGAGGCCGTTTCCTCTTGTCCTGTCACTTTTTATGTGGGAGCAGAGCTCAGCCTGGCTCCACACTCCTGTCAGGGAGTTATAGAGAGCAAGAAGGTCCCCTCTGAGCCTCTGTTTCTCCAGGCTGAGCCCCCCCAGTTTCCTCAGTCCCTTCTGGTGCTCCAGACCCTTCTCCAGCCCCGTTGCCTTCTCTGGACATGCTCCAGCCCCTCAATGTCTTTCTTGTTAGGGTTCCAAGACTGCCCTCAGGATTGGAGGTGCCTCAGCAGTGCCCAGCTCAGACGGACGGGCACTGCCCTGGTCCTAAGGCTGGTACAAGGCAGGTGCCTTTGGCTTTCTTGGCCACCTGGGCATACCCGGGCTCATGTTCAGCCACCGCTGACCAGCATCCCCCAGGTCCTTTCCTGCCAGCACCTTTCCAGCCAAACACGACAATCACCTACGGAGCCAGCCCAGGTTCCCTCCTTGGCCCTGTTCCCAGCCCCTGCTGGTAACACTGAGGGAGGTTGCAGTGCTCGCCATCCTCGGCCTGAGTGTCCCGCGTTCCCCCACAGATGAGCAACTTTGGTGGCCATAAAGTCACCATCTGAGTGTGCTCTGGCACTCCCTGTCCCTGCCACCACGAAAGAAGATCCTGGCCACATCCTGTCTGTTCATAGGTCCAGAAGAACTGGGTGTGATGCTGTCAAGGTCAAACCTGTGAGTGATGGAGATGCTTCCTCACCTGCCAGCAAACCTGCTCTGCACCTGGTCACGAGCCACCAGCCCTGAGCACAGCTTGTGCCAACCAATGGGACCCACAGCAGAGCCAAACACATTGGGATGCCCTGGCCTACAGGACTGGGACACCCACCGAGAGCCTTGCTGCCCTCCTGAGGGCCCGTGGCACAGGTTCCTGCGGTTATGTGACACTAAGGAACCTCCCTGCCGAGCGCAGCCAAAATTACCCAGCAGTTCACCAGTGGGTTGCTGCCTTCCACCCTCCAGCTCGGCAGGAGTGACCCAAGCCCCAGCTCTCCCAGCCAGTCCGTGCCCAGCCAGCCCCACACCGGCACTGGTGACCACTTCTGCCCAAAGCGGGCGTGGGGAGGATACAGCCTGTCCTGAGGCCAGCAAGGTGCTCAGGACCCATCTCCCTCCCGCCCACATGAACACCCAGCCCCAGCACAGGCAGCACCCCAGGAAGGACAGAGCCAGCAGGACCTCAGCCACCAACCACCACCCCCTCAGCTCCCTGCCAAGGGACGGTGACAAGGAACGGAGAGCCAGGACAGAGCTGCACGCTCCCAGCCAAATGCTCCTGCCAGGAAAACCTTCCCAGGCACCCCATACCCCGGGCAGGAGGTGGGTGGATGAGCACACAGAGGAGCAGGCGGGGCTGCAGAACATCACTCCCCAGCCAGCAGCTCCCGCTGGGTGTCACAGCAGGAGCCTGATCCAGCACCAGCATCCACAGCCACCAGCACGAGCTGTGCCGTGCGTGCCCGGAGAGCCACACAGGGACACACACAAAGGGGACCTCGGCTGGAGCGTCTCCACTGCTCCCCTTCCCCTCCCTGCCAGGCTGGCAGGCTCTGAAAGCGCTGTCTCCATGGCTGAGCTGCCAGGGAGACCGAGCATCTGGGAAGAGGGCGGGGAGCGGGTCCTGCACCCCGAGGGGCAGGAGCTGAGGGGCAGGAGCCTCGGCAGGCACAAAGGGTGAGCTGTTCTGCACCGCTGCCCTATGCCAGGCTCGGGCGAGTGGAGGAGGGGCTGGCAGCCAAGTGCCAGGTGGGCACTGTGAGGCAGCTCCACAGGCAGGGTCAGCCTGCGGTCCCTGATCACAGCAGGCACAGCCTCCCGGGGAGGGAACTGCCCATCCCAGCATCTCAAGCCCTACAAGAGGCCAGGGGATGGGGTTGACCACGCTGGGCACAGCCAGAGCCCCCACTGCAGGGCTGCACACACCACCAGCCTCCTGCACTCCGAAGGGAGGCTGTCTCCTCGCACGGAGAGCGCAGTTTGGCTGACAGGGACTGCTGGGTTCATGTCCTCCTCACCCAACTGCCTCAGCTTCCTGTCTCCCAGCCCACCACCATGGCAGCCCCAAGGGGCTCGGAGCATCCTTGGCCTCCAGCACTTTGCCAAAGCCGTGGCAGCACCCTCCCACAGCCCTCCAGCACAGAGCCAGAGCCACACAGCCCCACCCCACCAAACTGCCTGTGGGCACATGCCAGGCCACGCCATCCTGCTGCAACACAGCCGCCCTGGCACAGGGAAAGAGGGACACAGACCCATCACCCAGGATCACCCACATCCCACAGGGGCTGTTCCACCTCCCAGAGAGCCCGAGCACACACACCCTCCAGCATTTCCCAGCACTGTCAGGGGCTGGAGGGCAGCTGCTCACAGACTGGGGGGGTCACAAAGAGTTCCTGTCCCCCTGCGACCTCTCTGCAAGCCGCCTGCAGACCCTACAAAGAGCTGTTCCTCTTCCCTCCCAAGGAGTCTGCCCAGCCAGGAAGGGCTGGCTGCCCAGGGAGCAGAGCCAGAGAGCTGGAGAATGATGGGTGGAAGAGCTCCATGGGATTTTCCCTCTCTGTGCCAGGCCCCAGACGCTCATAGCCACAACCTCTTGTCCACTTTGCCTGCAGAAGGGCAAGGCTGCCCCTCACCCAGCCACAGGCATCAGCCACCGTGGGCTGGCAGAGGCTGGAGCTGGCAGACCCCAGCAGGGCACAGCCCAGCTCCGTGAGCCTGTCAGGACAGGTGGGCTGGGCAAGCCCAGACAGCACCTGGCTCTTCTCCCCACGCTGCCTGCGCGCATTCTGCTCCCATCTCTCTTCCCACACCATCTGTGCTCACCCCACTCCCCACATCATCTGCATTCACCCCATTTCCCCTCCCCACATGACCCTGCATTCACCCCGCTCCCACCCCCACTCCTCCCATGGCCCCATCTCTGCTCCCTGTGTCCCTCCAGCCTCCCCAGGTCAGGGCTGCAGCAGCAGCTGCCCCACAGCACACAGCCCCCCACCCACCTCGCTCTCCTCTGCCCCAAGCCTGCCCCCCCACACTTTGCTGCCCTGTAATCCCACCAAGCAGCCCAGGGCAGCCAGGAGGAGCAGCTCTCACATCCTCTGATGCTCTCCCGGGACATCTGATGGGTCTTGGACAGCCCAGGCACCACAGACCCACCAGGTGAGGTGGGGTGTGGCACATGGGGTGCAGCAGAGCCGTGTGGGGGGCACTCAGCCTGCCCAAGCAGCTCCCCAGGGCAGGATCAGAACAGAGTTCTCCAGGTTTTCCCACATCTCCAGGCCAACACTACAAGTGTGGATGGGGCTGCCTGCCCTCATCAGTGGCTCCCCAGGCCCAGATCCCATGGGGGAATCTTCCCCCTTGCCTGGAGAAGGATCTCCCAGCCCCATTCCCCCTGAGCATGGGGGCCCGGGGGAGGGCTGGCTGCCAAGGGCTGGCTCTCTGCACACAGGTTATATTGGACACAAACCAAGACAAAGTTCAGCATTTAATTACCGCAGCAGGGAAGTGGCTCAGCAATCAGAGAAAATTGAATCAGGCTCCCCGGAGACTGCCAGGTCTGGTCAGCAAACGGTCCAATTAAGAGATAAAGCAAGGCACCTCCCAGCAGAAGCAAGCACAGCACAGAGCCCCCCCATGCCACTGTGCCCCCACCAAACCCTGCCGAGGCAGGGGGTGCCACAGCCAGCACGACTGGATCAGCACCGGGGCAAGACAGAGCTCCTGGGCAGCCTGGGGACACCCCACAGAGCTGGGGTGCACCCAGAGGCCCACTGGGCACAGCTCAAAGGGGGAACATGCCTCCACACCACATCCAGCCCCCAAGGAAGCCGCCCCAATACCACCCAGCCTGCTCCCCTGCAGGGCAAGCCCCGCTGCCTTGGACCCCAGAGCCCCCCGGGGCTCCCCCTAATCCTAGCACTCCAGACTTTCCCAGGCTTAGGGAAACCTTTAAATCAGGCCCTGGCAGGCAGCATGTGCTGCTCATTAGCTCTGGCAGGAGCACGAGGCTCTGAGCTGCACCATCTGCTCTGTGCTGAACCCGTGGCAGGGACGGGGGACGCGCTGCCTGCACCGGCCGGCGCTGGGGACACCCAGCCCCTGGCAGCGGGCAGGGACCAGCAGGGCCCAGGGATGCACGGGACCGTGCCCGGCTCAGCCCAGAGAGGAGCAGGAGCCAGCCCAGTTTGGGATCTCCCCGGACTCCAGCCCCGTAAGTGACTGGTGATGCCTCCAGCTCCTCCCAAGGGGAGCACCACGAGGGTGTTTGCAAACAACAGACCCAGGACAGTCACCTGTAAAGGGGTGCAGTGTCACGAGAGCCCGGGTGGGGTGGGAAACACACGTGTGACAGCACACACGATGTGACACATGCCCCAGCAGGGCCCCCAGTCCCCTCCAGCCATGCAGGAACAGCCCCAAACCCCTGGCTCAGCAGCAGTATCAGCAATTAACAGGGAGTTAAAAGGAAACCATTGTTCACCGGTAGACCTGGGCCTGACGGGCCATCAGCCTGATCCTGCGAAGCACAGACATCCCTGTGGAGACAGATGGACACGCTTCCCCACCCAACTCTGCACCCCAGTACCGAGGCTCCCATTTCCTCCCAAGTCACTGAATCACACCCACAGGATCTCTCCCTTTCCCAGGTGCCCCTGCAAGGTCCCCACGTCCCACTTCCACCCCAGTACCGGTACGGTGTGCCCACACTGGAGATCAGGCTGCCCTAGAGCCAGCATGCTGGCAGCCCCCCAGTGCACTCCGATTGCCACTGGGAAACAACAGCCTGACCTTGGCAGCCCCAGAGCCCACGGGGAACACCAGAGCAAACTTGTTTGTCTTGCCCACAAGACGTGGGAGTAGGTGGCACAAAAGAGGTGCCTCTCCAGCCCCTCCCCAAAATACAAATAAATGCCAAGCCCTTGGCCAGCAGGACGGGGGAAGCTGTGAAGTACCCAGGAGCAAACCCAGCCCCTCACCTGGGCAAGGAACAGGGAATGTTTTGACCTAAGGTCTCCCTCAGGGAGGTGCAGTCTGAGATAATGGATGAGCAGAGACCTCAGCACCACGGACCCACAGACCCTGTCCCCCATGGAGGGGCTGGGTTGTGCTTTCCAGCCCTGCAATGCTGGGCCAGGGAACTCAGTGCTTGAAGGCTTAGAGGGAGAGGAGGAGCAGCAGTTCAGCTCCCTGCCAGCATCCCAGACCAGAGCAGGGATGGAGACACCTCACTCTGCCAAATTCGGGCATGGGCAGTGGGCAGGGAGGTGTCCACAGCCCCACACAGGTACATGGGGCAGGTGGACCACGGACGGGGAGCTTGGACCAGGCTCCACCACAGCAAACTGTGACAAGAAATCGTCCCCACCCACGTCAGGCTCCAAGGAGCTGCAGAGCAGGGAAAGGGATTCCACTGGAATCCCCAAGTCCTCAGGCTCAGCTCTGAACCTTCACTTGGAAATGGGGGTAAGGACTGTACAGCATCCATATGGAGAGGGCAGAGGGGCAGATTGCAGGCAAGGTGAGGCAGCCTCCCCCGACACAGCAGTGCGGTGCCAGTGGGGACACGAGCACCAGGGCAGCACTGGACCGGCTCCTGCTCTGCCCAGAGAGGGAAGGGGTGGCGGGCAGGCGGCCAGTCACTGTCCCTTCCACCAAGCCAAAATAAAACCCATCGGCAGCTGACCAGGGTGCAGAGTCACCCCCTGCAGACTGATCTCGTGCAGCAGACCCCAGCGGCAGCTGCCCTCACAATCCACCACATCCCAAATCTGCCGGCTGTTTAAGCAGTGGCATGGAGTGTTTTGACAGCCTCCAGCAGGAAACAGCCCTGTGGGACCAGCGGGGCCAGCCCCCCACCCCCAGCAGGAACAGCAGTACAGCCACTGGCCAGGGCTGGCTCCATGGTTCACATGGGGCTCGCAGGGGATATCACCTTCCCTCTCCCGGGGCCAGGAGCCTTGTTCCTGACAGCTTTGTTTGGGGCTTCATCTGCAATTTTCTCCTGCCTCCAATTTCACTGCTGAGGCAGCAGCTGGCTCCGTCCTCCGGCTGATCCTTGGGAGGCCCTGGCCTCCCAAGCTCCTGAGGCTGCACGGTACTCAGTGAAATCCCCTGCCCATGGCTGATGTGTGCAGGCACCAAAAGCCTCCTCGAGCAGCTTTGCTGTGGGCGATGGCACATCCGGCGGGACCGTGGGGCGCAGCCCTGCTCACCCCTCGCACCGTCCCCATCCCCTCGCTGACATTTCCGCTGTAAAAGCCGACTGAGCGCCTGACTGAAGCCGGGCACGGAACCCCCTGCACCCACACACCTGGGCTCAGCACTGCCCAGAGCCCGGGGAGTCCCTGCCCTCCGTGGTGCCCAACACCTCCCTCCAGGCTGGGAGACATCCCCCCACTGTCTCCCTGCTCTCTGGAACACGCAGCCCCGAGCCACAGCAGGCTGGGAACCCGCAAAACGAAAGCAAAGAGCAGCAGCTCGTCTGGGTGGGTTCAGCCCTGCAGCAAAACAGTCACAGAATGGGGCAGGGGCCGCTGCCAGGGCTGAGTTGCCCTCAGTAGGTGCAAAGGGTGGAGAGAAAGGGGCTGGGGTGCCCACACCGGTGGTCTGCCAGCCCAGCACCCTGAGGATACAGCAGCCTCCTGAGAGCTTTCCTTCCGGGGATCAGGGCTGCCCCCTGACCCTGCAGACGGGAGACAGAGCACCCCAGGGCTGTGCCCAACACCAGGATGGGCTGCTCCCCTCCCCCCTTCCCCTCCCCCTCCAGGAGACAGTCACATCCCATGCCTTGGGGTAGAATTGATTGCCTTATCTCTCCCTGCACGGCCCTGTGACAGCTGAGCAAAGCCAGCGCAACGCCGGCAAAGCTGGCAGGAGGCAGTGCCCCCCCAGGACCACACAAAGGGGCTCCAAGCGACAGCAGCAGCAGCAGGTGATGGTGGGCAGCAGGTACCGGGGCTGTAGCCTCCCTCTCCCCACTGGAGCCCTTGGGCAGCACGGACACTGGCACGAGTTGGGTTCACACCGCCTTTCCAGCTGGACCCAAATCCAACCCAGAGGGGCTGATGTGGAAGGGCTACAACTTGACTTCCTCGGGGGACCGACCCCAGCTGGTTCCAGACATTTTGGATTCACAGAAAGCATCCCAGCAGGCAGAGAGCCCCAGCCGTGTGGCAGCAGAGATGCCAGGACCCTGGCAGGGCTGGAGCCCAGCTGATCCCACCACCAGGCCTTTGCCAGCTCAGTCACTTGGCCAAAGCACCCCAGGGGTGCACGAAGATGAGGGGAGGGGGGACTCCGAGGAGGAGCTGGGAGTCGCTCCCCGAGGCACCAGCCAGCAGCGGGCTCTTGGTGTGGACCACAGAGCATCGCAGCAGGGGCGTCTGCGAGAGCAGCAGAGCACTGGAGGTTGCAGAGTTTAAATAAACTTGAAATACGACTCAACTTCCTTCCCCAATTTCACAAGCTCCGTTTCCTGCGTCTCCGCAGCGGGCCAGGCATGCTCAGTGCCAGGGGCAGCTCTGGCACAGGGGATGCCACTGTCTCTCTCCGATGAGCCAGCCAGTTTGGAGGTGCCCTCAGGGAGCAGCTCTGCAGCCAGCCGGGCCACTCAGGCCTCCAGCCAAGGAGTTTAATGGCTTCTGGGGTCAATACATGCCATCAGCCCTTCCTGACACTGCAAAACTACCAGGCTGAGCTCTGCTTCCTGCAACCAGCGCGGCGAGTCCCACTCCCCGGCTCACTGTGGCTGCAGGAGCTGGCAGCACCTGTCTGCAGTCTTGAAGGGGGCTGTGGGGACAGGGGCTGCCGAGCCTCAAGGCACAAACCTCCAATTTCTGTCCCAAGCCTCAAACCAAGGCTGTGCTCATAGACAGAGGGCAGGAGCGGGGAGCTGCTGCGCTGGCTGCATTGCAGCCACCCGCTTGAAGGTCACCTCCAAGAAGGAAGCAGCGGCTGCTGTCTGAGGAGGGGTGGCCCTCAGGCCCTGCTCAGCACCACCGTGGCAGGACGCAGCTTCCTGCTGAGGCCGCTGCCCTGGCGCAGGGCACACGGGCACGGCCTGGCTGCGGCGCCAGCTCGGCCCTGCCGGTAC
>VZRS01002104.1:13210-29179 GCA_013398055.1 Ifrita kowaldi
ACACGGACACACGGACACGCGGACACCGGACACGGGGACACACGGACACGCGGACACGGGGTCACACGGACAGCGGACACGCGGATACACGGACACACGGACACGCGGACACCGGACAGCGGACACACGGAGACACGGACACGGACACAGCTCGCACTCACACTCACTCACTCACCCTCACCCTCACTCACACTCGTCATTCCGTGCTGCCCTCTGCCGGGCCCGCGCCCCACTGCCGCCTGCGCTGCTCCGGGCAGTTCTGGGATTTACGGGAGCTGTACCGGGGCTGTGCCAGCGCTTCTCCGGGCTGTACCGCGTGTTTTCGCGTGGTTGGCATCACTCAGACATCTCCTTGGCTCCACCTGGATCCCGTCCCCTCTGTGGTGCTGGGGGTGGCACCATGGAGCAGCAGGATACAAATCAGGGCAGGGGTGAGCACAGTGCTCCTGACAGAGCCCCTGGGCCTGGGGTCTGGTAACCCAGGCTGTCCAAGGGTGAGGGTCGTGAGGCTGATGGCACGGCAGGATGGTGTCCAGGTGCCAGTACAGCTCTCCAGCGTGCACAGTCCGTACCGTGGGGCTGGGGTCCGCACAGCAAGCTGGGCACACACACAGCACAGGGCAGTGCCCACAGAGCTATGCCCACAGGGCCATTGGCTCCATCCTAGGAGCTGCTCCTGGGAGGCTGGTGAGGGAGACACGTCCAGAGGCCATCAGAGAGCAGGACTGGAGACAGGCAAGCACTGGGGAGCTGAAGGAGTCCCTGTTACAGCTTTCCTGAGCTGCATTCACGTTGCCGGGGCTGATGGCAGCCTGATGCAGACAGGCCCTGGCTCAGCAGGAGAAAGCATCTTCCAGCAGGTGTGGGACCTACAGGGGACTCCCAGCTCTGCAGGTTGGTGTCAATGTCAGGGCAAAGAGCAGTGGAGTGTGAGGGCAAACTGAGGCACGCGGAGGTTTCTTTTGAGGAGTCCAGGCTGTACCCTGGGAGAGGGATAGCCAGGACATGCCAGCACTGGTGGCCAACAGCCAGTGAGGCAGTGTTGTGCCTGGCCCAGAGCCCAGTGCCTGCCCTCTGCTCTGCAGTCTGGGTGCTGTCCCTTCACCCCATCCACTCGTGCTCCTCCCAAGGTGCCAGGACCATGGGCCATGTGTGTACAGGACTCTGCATCCTGCGGGAGCTCCTCAGTTCTGCTGAGATGGGTAAGTCCCAGGGCACCGTATGCTGGTACAAAATCATGGGGATGAGCAGGACATGACCTCTCTGTCTTCTGCAAGGATGTGAGGAGCTAATGTTCCTCTTTCTTAGTCCCATGTTTGCAAGGACACCTAGTGCACAGTGCAGTTGTGAGCTGCTGGTTTTCCTGAGGCCAGGCTCTTCCCCACTGAAACTCCAGGCAGAGAGGGGCAGTGACTGTGCCATGATGTTGCTCTGTTCCTACTCCCACCCACATGCCAGCTGTACCACGAATCACATCTGTCCCCTAGTCCAGCTAGAATCAGCTTGAGACACAGCACACACACCTGAGATGGAGCAAATCACCCCCTGTGCAGCCCCAGCCCCCAGGAGAGGGTGCAGAGGCCCCACCACAGTGGTATTGCCCCCACCATAGTGTCACCCTTCATGTTGAATCACAGTGAGCACCCACCTGTCGTGGCAAGTGACACACGCAGTCCTGCACCTCCCCAAACCCACCAGGACACCACGACCACTCACTCACCCCATAACATGTCCTTGACATCCCCTGGCAGAGCAGCTGCCAGAGCCACAGTGTCAACCCCCGTGCACCTCCCTCAGCAGTGTGTGTGTGAGGGTATGGGTGTGAAGGGGTGCAGGTCCTGCCCCAGGGCAAAGAAGCAAGAGGAAGGGATGCAGCAGTTTCCCCCACAGCATCCATCTCTGCTGGCTGCATGCCGTGGGGGAAGCTGCACTGCCACGGCCAGGCACCAGGCTGGCTCTGGTGCTCAGGCTGCAGCTGGAACTCAGACTGAGTTAATAAAAGCCGTGCTGGGGAGCAGGCTGGCTCATTGATCTGCTCCTCCCCTGGGACCCATTCACTCTCTGCATTTTAATATATATTAGGTGCTCAAAAGCCCCCCAGTTCCCAGTTAGGCTGGGCCGGGGGGCCCTCGGGAGGCAGATCCCACCAAAGAGCTGGGCTGGGAGATGGGGCTGCCCCAGTGCTCAGCACCCAGCTCCCATGGGGGCCCTGTGGTCTCTAACACAACCCCTGGGCAGCCCCGAGAGGAATAACCTCGGCTGCTGCTCAGTACCAGTGCAGGCAGTGCTGGCAGCGCCGCAGGAACAGCTCCACACTCTCCTGGTCTGTGCCCCGCTGAGCTGTGGGGATGGATGTCAGGGGCTGAACCTTCCCAGAGACTGGGATGGATGCCTGACCCCAAGAGCGCAGTGTGGAGATAGTGGAAGGGGCAGAAATGGCATCACAGTGTCCAACTCTCCTCTTGGCCAGCCCCAGGCCTGAACGTGCTTTGACATCTCTGCCCCATGCCCAGGTTCACACACAGCTGGGACAAAGAGCCAAGAAGCCCCCAGGCCCCATTTTGCTGCCCAGCCCTTGGCACATCTCCTGCTCACAGGCCAGACTCAGCTGCAGGCAGGGGGCTGCAGGCTCCAGCAGAGAGGATGCAGGGTCCAGTGCTGGTGTATCAGGAAACCCCCAGAGCCTGGCAACCTCAAAATGACTGGACAGGAGGCTGCCACGTGAATCACTGCCAGCTCTGGTTACACGTGGTTTCGCATTTGCAACCCCTCCGCTGGCTGTGCAGGCAGGGCGGCAGAGGAAGGAGGGGAGGGGGATCCAGAGTCACACAGCAGGAACACTTTAATGACCTGTCCAGCTCTTGCAAGACCCCGCTGGAACAGCATTGTCCTGTTCTGCACCAGCATCCCAGAGACCCGTCCCGAAAATAATGCCACAGCTGGCCAGAGTACCTGAGGACCACAGGCAGCAGCAGGGAGCAGCGTGGCTCTGCTCCAGCACCCCCTGTGACAGGACCCTGGGCTACTGCAGCAGGCAGCTCACAGGCGAGTGGCAGTGACAGTCTTTCGGGAGGGGGCTGCACCGAGCCCTGGGGGGCTGCCTGGTGGCACGGCTGAGGTGTCCAGTGGGGCAGAGCCAGTTTTTGTGCCCTGCAGTGTTTCTCTTCCCTTTAGCAGCTCCACGGCTGCTTTCTCCACTTCATCCATCTCCAGCTGGCTGCTGGCTGCCATCTCGTCCCTGGTCACTGCTACGAATGATGAGTCACGGGCCAGAGCCCCGAGGCCTCCGGAGATCAGAGCCTGTGCAGAAGAGGAGAGCACAGCCTGGGTGCTCAGCCTGGGGAGCTGCCCTGGCTGCAGGCACCCGCCCTCTTCTCCTCCCTTCTGCTCTCAGTGCTGGCACATACCTGCTGCTCGCCCTTGCAGCTAAGCTTTGCCCCCAAATCTCCCATCGTATCCCTGGAACTCCCTGTCCCATCCCTGCTGTTCCCTCTGCCAGGCTGTGCCCTTGCCTTACCTCCTGGATGAGGAAGGTGATGGCCGGGGTGGAGGATGTTCCTGGCTGACCAGTTTCTCCCTGCTGGAACCTTGAGCTGGATGCTGTTCCTGTCACAGTGCCATCCTCTGTGGGCAGCTGGGTGAGAGTAGCACAGAGCTGCAACCTGGGCTGGGACACTGCCCAGGGAAGATCTCTCCCATGTTAGCGTGGGGGCTGCAGGTTCTGTCCCCTGTCCCTGTCCAGGGCCTGGACAGGCAATGCCATCCTGCTGGAGCTCCTGGGTCCAGGGCACCCCCAAAATGGGACCAGCAGGGCCATGTGAATGAAGAGCTGGGAACCAGCCCCGGCCCCCTGGGCATGAGGCACTGTGGCCATCAAAGGGAGCATGGGGGCAAATCTGATGCACCCCTTCTGCCTGCCCTGGCTCTGGAGGCAGATGGGGAGCCAGAGGAATGTGCTTGCAGCTGTTCCAGCTTCCAGGAGCTCCCCAGGAACTGCTACAGCAGCAGGGTGGGAGCCCAGCTGCATCTCCAGGCTGGTTCAAGAGAAAAGCTCTGGCAAGGCTGGATTCACACAGTGAGCCCTGGAGCGTGGCTCCATCCCAGCACAGCTGTGACAGCCTTTCCCAGGATGGGAGGGAGCTTCACCTGTGTCCCCCACATTACACATCCCCTCTGGACATGCACTGACCCTTTTACCTGCTGGGGGAGGAGTGGCCCTGGTGATGAGGGACCCCCAGAGGTGGCCCCTCGCCTCCTGCTCAGCCTCTCCATGGGTATGGGGCGGCTGTGCTCTGTGGGAGGGAAAGGTGGGGACATTAGATGGGTACAAGAGCAAGGACACCACTGCCAAACAGAGATGGGAATGGGCTCGCTAGACTGGGGGAAACAAAGGATTTAGGAGTTCTGCAGCACCCAAAGTCCCTGTCTGAGGAGGTCTTGTGGCCTTGCTGCCGTGGGATGGCCAGTGCTCCCCCAACCTGAGGCACTGTCTCCATGTTTCATCACCCCAAAGGGTAGAAGGAGGAGAAGGGTCTCCTGGAGCTCTCCAGAGAGGTCCTGTTGTGCTCAGTGCTCTCAGCAAACCCCCAGCTTACTGAGGCCTGCATCTCCTCCTTCCACCCATCCACATCAGACCCTTCCCCCTGCCCTGGCCCCTGGGCTGGTCCCAGTCCCACAGAAGAACAACGAAGCCGAGACTCACCGCACGCTGGGCGCCTGCGTGCTGCCGGTACCATCTTCCTCAGCACCTCATCCTCATACTGCACCCTGGCAAGGGCAGGCAGGTGGGTCAGCCTGAGTGGGGAGCTGAGATGAGCCCAGCTCCCCCTGGGGCTGCAGCCCTCCCCACCTTCTCCACCCCAGGGGGACAGACCTGTAGGGACAACTGGAACAGATGAACAGGGTGGAGACCCCAAGAAGCAGGACTAAGTACATTGATCATCTTTGTCACTTCTGCCTGTGCCCAGGCACGTGCTGGTGGCCCCAGCCTGGGCCTTGGCCCTCGGAGATGGGCAGGTAAGGGGGAGGGATGCTTCCTGCAGCCCCCGGAGCCCTGCTGTCCACCTCCTCCCTCATGGCACTGAGATGAAGGGGTGATGGGATGGGAGCCCCTGGGTAGGCCAGGGTGCAGCCAGCTGCCAGGACAGCCCCAGGGCAGCGTGGCACGGCCAGCACTGCCCCTCCTTGCCCGTGCACTGAGGCTGACCGCCCTTACCCCTCCAGCCAGCTGCTGCTGTTGGCGTTGTTGATGTTGGTGTTGCCTTCCTGGGGGAAGTCATCGAGGAACACGGGAGAGTCGAGGTCCTCACTGCCCACCTCAGTGAACTGCAGGGGCCTCTGGCTGGCCACCTGGGGCTGCAGCGGGCTGCTGGGCTCCATGAAGCTGTCGACCTGGCCAAACAAGCCACCTGTCCTCTGCAACCAACAGAGAGGGCATCAGGGGAAGCCTGGAGCTCCAGGCTGCTCTGGGGCCATTCCCATGTGGAAACAGCGATTGCTCTGCTCAGGCCTTGCAGACCCAAAGGCCTCATTGCCCAGGTGGGGAAACTGAGGCTCTGATGGCCACGCAGCAGCACTGGGAGAAGCCAGCCCATAACAAATCCTGTCACCTCTGTGGGACAGCCTGAGGTGGTGGCACCTCTGGACACAGAAGGAGGTGCAACTCTGCAACCCCACAGCTGCCCAGGCTGTCTCTCAGACTCCCAGGGAGTGGGCAGTGAATCAGCTCCTGTGACACCAGAGCTGTCCTGCCTTAGCCTGGCAGAAGGTGTGAGTGGGAACCTCCAAACCAGCAGGTAAACATCCAGCACAGCCCTGCCAGGAACATGGGCTGGGTTCTTTCACAGAGGGGAAACTGAGGCAGAGAGCAGCTTGCCCAAGATGACACAACCAGGATGTCCTGATGCTCACAGAAAGGAAAGAGGTGCTGATTGTCCTTGTGGTCCCCACCCTGCAGACTGTCCCCCAGTGCTAGTAGCCAAGCTGAGCCACCACCACCACTCTGAAATCAGGGCTGGGCAGGACCACCAAACCACCCTGAGGGCTGAACTCACCCTGTATATCCCTTCCTCCATGGCAGCCTCCACCATGGCCCTTTCCAGCTCCTCCTCGGCAGTCAAGTCCCCAGAAATGGCCCGATGGATTTCAGGAGCAGCTTCTTCTTCAATGCTCCTCAGCCCAGCCTGGAGGGGACAGGAAGGCATGGCTGATGTGGCTGTGCCCCACCACCCCCACCTCGGTCTTGGGAGAGGGAAACATGATGAGACCTGCTCACCTTGCCAGGTTCCTACCAAGGACAGGCCAGGGCTCACCCCCTGCAGCTGGCTCTGTGCCTGGTGGAACTGCTTCTGCCCCACAGCTGCCCCACAGCTTCTGGGCTCAGGCTGTCCCACAAAAGGGAATGCCAGGGGCAGCCTGACAGAGGGTCAGGCTGGTGACAGCCAAGGGCAGCCTCTGTCCCTGATCTGGGACCTGGCTCTTTTCCTTGCTTTGCACCTTTGGGGCCTGGTCTTTTATCTCTACAGGTGATTTCCTCCCTATAAAGTCAGGAGAAGCTAGGGGCATCCCAGCCTTCTGGCCAGGCACAGAAATCCTCCACCAGCACCCCTCAGGCCTGCTGTGCAGGTGTCTCTGACTGCAGTGGTCCCACTCAAAGCCAGCCACATCAACCCCCCTCCACCTGATGCTCTGTGAGGCTGAGAGAACAGAGAACACCAGGCACACGGAGCTATCCAGACACTGCTGAGGGGAGAAGAGGGAGAAGGCCCTGGGATTGGAGCAGAGCAGGCAGGTAAGGGCTTGGATGGACAGTATTTGGCACAGACAATGGTCTGTGGTGGGATTTTCCAGGTCTTAAATCTCCTTGGTGAGGCACCAGATCCTGCCAAGCCCTCTCTACAACTGGAGTCAGTGGAGCAGAGAGTCACCTGAGTCACCCTGGACACTGAGGTCACACTCAGCGCTGGGGTCCCATGGCCAGTTCAGTGCTGGTTTACCTGGGGTCACCTCACTTCCAGAGGCCTGAGGCACTCTGAGCTCTCTGAGGGCTCTCTGCAGCTCTCTGGGTCACCCTGGACTTCCCCAGGCTGGGGGAAGCCTCTTCCCTGACCTGCAGAACTCCCTGCCTGCCTCCAGGAGGAATCACCCCTCTGGCACCACCCACACACCAACCTGGATCTCCACAGGGTTTTTCTTGGGCCGGTACCCGTAATATTCCTCCTGGCGCTTCATGAACTTCCTGAAATGTTCTTGAATCAGGAAAGTAGCATAGAACTTGCCCACTGTCACCTCATCATCTGGAGGGAGGAAACCAACATGATGATTCTGCCTGTCACAAGCACCCAAAGTGGCTGGAGCAGTGAGACCCTGACCAGGAGTGGCTCTGTCCCTCTGGGAAGTGCCACCTGGTGATGTACCTCCAATTGGTGGAATGACCTGGTCCAGAAGTTTCATACTCGTTCGCTTCCAGATTTTTTTGATAATAGCTCTGAGCTCCTCATTGGCCTGTTCAAAATTACCTGTGAGGAAAGCAAGCAGGACAGAGCAGTTCATTCCCAGGGACGTGAACAGGAGTGAAGACAAAGCATGTGAACACCTGGCCAATCTCCTCGAGGGTGTGACAGCTCCTCTCTGTCTCCCCACTCAACAAAAACGAGCTTAATAAGAGCGAGGCTTTGATTTCAGCCAAAATACTTTACCGATTTTGACCTCCCCTTTGATGCTCCCACAGGGTTCACCATTCCTGAAATCCCAGTCCATCCCCAAGATCTCCTGTGCTTCTCCCAGACTGCCATGTTCCCACCCCAGCCAGAGGGATGCACCATGCCACACTGCTGGGCGACACTGATCCCAGCAGCCCACCACTGCCTGGCCTCAGCTCCTGCCACAGCCCAGAGCTGCTCGTGGCACAGGCACAGCCCACAGGCACAGGAACAAGCTGCTGGGACACCTTCCCACAGCAAGGCTCAGCAAACTGTGCTGCTGGCAAGGAAGGGGTGGGAGCAGCTCCTCCCCAGCACAGCTCGATTCAGAGGATGGGTGCCGGACCAGCCCCACTCCCAAGCTGTTCAGGGTGGCACTGGTGGCACTGGTTCACTCCTCAGGGCTGCAGCATGTGGGCCTTCAGCTAAAAACATCCTCCAGGCTCGGCCTGAGCAGTGCCATGCACGTACCCAGGGCTCTGGTCCCAAGAGATGGGCAATAAACACGGAGCTGAGGGTTTGTCCAGAGGCTCTGATCCCACAGACAGGTGCCCTGAGATCCCCGGCCAGGGGAGTGGAACCCGCACCCGGCACCGCCGGGAAGGTCCCCTGTGGGGCTGTAGAGGCAGACAAGATCCCTGCTTACCTTCTGTCTTGATCTTGAGGGCCGTCCTCACCAGTGCAAAGAGGGTGGCGTTGAAGGTGACGGTGCCGTCGCTGTTCAGGGGCATGTTCATGCACACCAGACGCTGCACAGCAAACCAGCACCTGAGACCCCAGGCGGCAGAGCAGCCCCCAGACTCAGGGCCTGTCCTGGCCAGAGGCTCTGCTCAGGGCGTGGAGCCCTCCCAGCCCTACCTGCCCTGCCCCAGTGCTCAGCACCCAGCTCCCATGGGGGCCCTGTGGTCTCTAACACAACCCCTGGGCAGCCCCGAGAGGAATAACCTCGGCTGCTGCTCAGTACCAGTGCAGGCAGTGCTGGCAGCGCCGCAGGAACAGCTCCACACTCTCCTGGTCTGTGCCCCGCTGAGCTGTGGGGATGGATGTCAGGGGCTGAACCTTCCCAGAGACTGGGATGGATGCCTGACCCCAAGAGCGCAGTGTGGAGATAGTGGAAGGGGCAGAAATGGCATCACTGCACCACCCCTGCTACCACAGTTGCCAGAGACAGGGACATCCCTTGTCCCAGCCAGCTGAACCAGGGCAAGGGATGGGTAGAGCCAGGGGAAATAACCTACAAGGGCATGGGTGCCATGGGAGAAAATCATGGAATCATAGTTGTATTTTGGCCAGGTTGACAGCTTCATGGAGCCCAGCAGCCCACTGCAGCCCCAGGTGGACAGAATCACAGAATTTAGGTTGGAAAACATCTGTAAGATCATCAGGTCTAACTGTTCCCCCAGCACTGTCAGGGCCACCAGCAAAACCATGTACACAAGTGCCACATCCACACGGTTTTTAAATCCCCCCAGGGTGGTGACCCACGACTGCCCTGGACTGCCTGTCCCAGGGCCTAACCAATCTTTCCGTGACAAAAATTTCCCTAGTATCCATCCTAAACCTCTCATGGTGCAACTTGAGACTGTTTCCTCTTGTACTGTCACACTGTCACTGTTACTTCTGAGAAGAGACCGACTCCCACCTGGCTTCAGCCTCCTGTCAGGGAGTTGTAGAGAGCAAAAAGGCCCCCTCTGAGCCCCCTCTTCTCCAGGCTGAATCCCTCCAGCTGCTTTCAGACAGACAGGAGTCATTTTGCATTGCTCTCCCCACTCCAAAACACGTTCCAGGCTGCTGTGAGGAATCTGGGGATCAAATCTCCTTTGCCCAAAACCCAGGGGGGATGACACCAGTGCCCGAGCTCCGGCCCATGCACGTTACATACGAGCTTCACACAGGCCCTGGATTTGTTCAGGAGGAGCTAAGCCAGGAAAAGTGAATTTCTGCCAAGAAAGTTGGGGTTTCCTGCTCCCTAAGCACTATCAGCTCTTGGAAACAAGCTCTGCAGCCCAGCTGACACAGCCACACACTCAGGCCCTGCACCGCCCTCCTGCAGCAGCTGCACAGGGGAGGCCTGGCAGTGCCCTGTACGGAGCACTCTGGGCAGAGCCAGCCCTTCAGTGCCACACCTTTGAGGCAGGAGGTGAGCACGGCTAAGTCCTGATCTTCAGGAGCCTGAACCACATCAGCAGCACCTCTCCTTGCCCCCCCCAGTACACCCCTTCACTAAAAAGGAGAGGTCAGAGCAGAGTGTAAGCCATGGCCCTGGGAAGCTGGCTGGGCTGTCACGCTCAGCCTCCCGGGAGGACACAGTGACAGCTTGGTGCTCACACCCCCTTGGCTCTTACCTTACAAGCTACACGGTGTGGGCAGAACTTCCCAAAGCCCAGGGGGGGTTGGATACGCCTCAGCAGAGTCACCACATCCAAGTGTTTGATTCTGCCCCTGCAGAGGGAACACACCAGCTCAGCAGACCTGCTTGACCGTGGCTTGGGGAGGTGCTCTGGGGGCTCATCCCTGGCATCTCCCCCATGGTTCTGCACTGGGCAAATCCCTGCCCTTCCCTATGCTGCTCCTGGGGAAAGCAGCTGCTCCCTGTGGCACCGAGGAGCAGGGAGAGGTGTGCAGTGGCATGGGAAGAGTTGGCCTCACCACAGCTGAATGAAGAGGGAACTGAAAGTCTTATGTTCCCAAATATCCTGATGGCTTTTATCAGACCTGGATCAACTCTGGCAAGCCCACATCCACCTCTGAGATGCTGGAACCTGGGCAGTGCCATAGCCCACCCTGCCATGCAGGTCTCCCACTCCTGGAACACCCTCTCCATGCTTCCCCACCGACACTCACTTGGCCTCGGGGTCGTACTCAGCCCAGATCCGTTTGAACTCGTCCAGGTGGTGGGGCCCGAGGATGGACCAGTCCCGTGTCAGGTAGTCAAAGTTGTCCATGATGACAGCCACAAAGAGGTTAATGATCTGAGGGCAGAGGAACGGACGGGAAGGACCCAGTTAGGGGAGAGAGACCCAGGCAGCAGCACGAAAACATGGGAGGATGTGCTCTGGAGCAGAAGGGGCTTGGGGTCTCTTGGAATCAGAGGATGCTGAGGGAGGGTCTTCCCATGCAGAGAGGAACCTCCTGCTCAAGCAGGGCATGTGAAAGGACAGCCACATTTGCATCTTGTCCCTCTCCACCCGGGCAAAGGCCAACACAAACACATCTGGAAGGCAGCACACAGAGGCTGTGGGAAGAAACTAAAAAGGGATCCTGGGTCCCCCAGGAGTGCGGTGCCAGTTTCCAGCATGGCTGGGCAGGTGGGCTGGGGGATGCTGTCCCCGGGAGGAGGTGCTGTGGGCTCACCCCATGGGACACACAGCTAACAACACCCTGTTATTGTCAACAGGGGTGCCAGAGAGGCCCTGTGGGAGCCAGCATACCAGGAAGGCACAGAGCATGTAGAAGCTGATGAAATAGAAGTAGGCAAAGCCGGTGCCACAGGTGTACTCCTCGCCCTCGGCATAGTCCGACTCCGGGTCACAGCGCCGGCTGTAGCTGCAGTCCAGCAGGATCTCCTGCCAGGCCTCGCCGGTCGCACACCTGGGAAGAGGGGACAGCTGCTGGGAAGCTGGAACAGGGGACTCCTGCCTGTGCTGGGCAGGAGCTGGGCGTGCAGGGAGGGCAGAGGCCAGGCCAGCGCATGGGGGAATGGGAAGCTGCTGGGAAAGGAGCAGTCAGGATTCTGGGCTTGCTGCTGTGGGGCCACTGAAAGGTTCGAAGTGAAGTGTCTGGAGTCAAGGGAAGCCTTGGACTGGTCTCCTGCCTCCCATGAGTTTCCTCACAATTCACAAATTAAAATCCAGTCTGGGAAGGAAATATTCAGAATAGCAACCCCAAAATGCCCCTCCCTCTGGCAGCCCAGCCACACCAGGTGAACCCACAGCCTCTCCTGAAACGCTCCCACTGCTGCAGGAGACCTTTCTGTGGGACAGAATAGAAATCAGCTACTGCAGTGCCGGCCCTCCCTCACTCCAAGCTGGGCATTCCCACAGGCTCAGAGCCCGGCTCCCTTCTGGAGCTGCTCACGCAACAGGACAAGACTGACCTGAAGAGCAGCAGCACAGCTTGTGGAAAGGTCTGGAAGTTGTTGTTTCGGTTGATCTGGGTCCCGTCCACCATGGCAATCTTCCCAAACATCTGTAAGTCCCAGTGGGAGATCTCCAGGGTGCCATCCTTCCTAAGGCACCGACCACCCTCCAGAGCACCTCTGGTGCCTGAGCTCCCCTTCCTCTTGTTTATTTGTCTTTGGGCATCCCCAAAAGAGATTGAGATTGGGGTGTGGGTGCTCTGGGGCTTAGAAGCTACTTGGGCATTCCTGCCAGTGCTGAAAACACCCCTGACTACAACTGCACTTCATCTGGGCCACGGAGACAAGGTCTCCTGAGCCAGCACAAGCGCTGGTGCCTGTGTGTCTGGGCTGTGCCATTGACTCCCCAAGTGCTCTTTGCCATGTGCCTCAGCTGCCCTGGCTAAAGCCCAGGGATGGGCAGCTGCTGGGGTGGCAAACATCCTTGCAGATCAGGGTAAACAAGTCCCATCATGTGCAAAGTCCCAGAGAGGGCCTGGCAGAGGAACCAGTCCCTCCCTGTCCCACCTCCCCAGGTGCCATCAGGCTCAGGGCATCTGATGAAGACCAATTCCCACCCCCTGCCCCTGTGCCACTCACCTGCATCCCAATCACAGCATAGATGAAGAAAAGCATCACGATCAGCAGGGCCACGTACGGCAGAGCCTACGACAGAAGGACCATGGCTTGTTTGAGACACAACCCAGGGACAGGGCTCAGCTCTGGAGGTGCTGCAGGAGGCCAGCACCAGGGTCCCTGTGTGGGGAGGGACAGCTTACCTGCTCCTCTCACCACCCTCCTGCTGGCCCCTTCACACATGGCAGGCTGATGGCAGCCCCCACGGGGTCACTGCAGCTGGACAGAGGCTCAGCACACCCCAGGGCTGAGGGAACTGCCCAGGTCAGGGCTGTGAGCTGATGCTGCAGCGTGCCCTGAGGTACCCACCTGCAGATCCCAGCCAGCTGGGAGCAGGACAAATGGGCCCAGGCAGGTCCTGCCAGCACCTGGCCCAGCTCTGACACACAGTGCTGTCAGCCAGGGAGTCCCACACACCTTCCCCCACACGGGCAATGTTCTACACACCACAAGCTCCCAGCCCAATCTGAGGTCAGCAGCCTGCCAGCGCTGGAGCTTTCTCCCCTGCCTGGTGGGGACAGGCTGCTCGTGCTACCAGCCCGAGGACCAGCCACTGCTGCCAGCCCCGGGCCTGTGTGTGTCTGGGAGAGGAGCACTGCTCCTCACACACCTGAAAGGACTTGATGAAGGTCCACAGGAGGGTCCTGACACCTTCACCCCGGCTCAGCAGCTTCACCAGACGCATCACCCGGAACAGGCGGAAAAAAGTGATGGAGACGCGGGAGTTGTCATCAGGGTCCTGCAGGCAGAGCACAGCAGCTGCAGGACAGGGAGTGCTGCAGCCTCCAGGCTGTCAAGGGGAGGGGATCTGGGTCCTGGGGTGAGGAAGGGTGAGGAGACCCCACCCCCAGGCACCAGTCATGGTGCCCACAGCCCTTGCCTGCACGCAGGATCAGACTGCAAAGATGTGCTGGTGCTTTTCCCCCTGGCACTTCTCCCCCCAGCCTTCCCAGGGATCTCATCTCCCCAGGCTGCCATGCTCACACCTTTGACACTGGGATAACGCAGGAAGGAAGACATGCTGCCACAGGGACTGGGAGAGCTGTGAGGGCCACCGGGCCACCACACACAGGCTGAGTCTCACCAGGCTCTTGCCCGGTACATCCTGTATTTGTAGGGTGAGGTGTAGGGTGGGCACCAGGCACAGGAAGGGCTAATGACAGCTGTTTAAGCAGAGAAGGGCTGTTTTGAGAATGTTCCAACAGGACTTTAACCAAAGGAGGGACTGAAGAGAGGAGTCTCTGGGGGCTGCTGCCCAGTGTCACCCGGCCGTGCAGTGATGCCTCCTCTCCGGGGATACCCCCCTTGAAGGGGGGAACAGCCACATTCTCAGGGGTTCAGGGCAGAGTGGGCAAGCAGGGGGTGAGCCAAGAGGCCTGGCTCCTGGCCTGAAAGGAGCAGGTTTTGTCTGGGAGCACCTAACAGCGGTGGTTGGAGACGCTGGGGGCTTGGTCCCCTGTGCCCTTGACAGCTCCACCATGCCACAGCCTCAGGCACAATCTCTGCCAGCAGGAGCCCTCCTGGCACAGACCCTCCTGGCACTGTCTGTCTGGACTCTGTCACTGCTTGGGATGCTTTTCCCACTGCCCCCTTAGCCTCCCAGAGCTTTAGTGCTGCCACTGGCTCCCTCTCACTCCCATCACCCAGGCCACCCACTCCCAGCTATTTCAGGGCAACAAAATCCAGCTGTAAATACCCCTCCCAGCAGCTCCACCTTCCTCAGCATCAAACCTCTGAGTTCCCAGGGCTGCACTGAAAAACTCCATTTCCTCTCCCACCTCTTTCTTCTGCCTGTTGCTCTCCCACGTGCCTCACGCCCACCCAGTGAGTGCAGTGGTCAGGAACACTCCATCAGCCCCGGGGCACCAAGCCCCCACCCCTGGGATCTGGGCAGTGTCCTGTGCAGACCAGCTTGCAGCCTGCAGTTCCCAGCACCAGGGCCCTGGGAAGAGGCTCTGGCCAGTGGCACCCCGCAGTCAGCTCCCTCCACATTTTCAGACCAACCCAGGACACCCCATTGCCACTGCAGCCCCTTGGTGGTCTTTGGCCACCTGTGCAGGGCTTGGCTCACTCAGCCCCCCAGCACATTGGGCTGCACCCAGGGGACACAGCCAGCTCTGGGGGAAGGCACAGTGCAGGGATCGCCCCTTCAGCCATTTCTCTGGCTGTCAGAGGCTGCATCCCTCCAGGCTTCAGGCAGCCAGGGTGATGGGCAGGAGGACCAAGGCCAGCTTTCCTGCCCTACAGCTGGAAAGGTCCTCCAGTATGGCAGTTCCAGGGGATGGGATGATGAAGGGCAGGGCTGAGCTTTCAGATGGGCCCAGGAGGGCTGGGGAACAGCCTTGCACCTCTCAGGGTGGGAAGGGGTGTCTGTGTGGGTGGGATGTCACCCCAAATCCCTCTCGACGAGGGCAGAGACACCCCAGAGAGAGCAGCTGGCTCTGGTGTGCCTCAGGGACATGCAGGGCACATGCAAATGCTGGCCACGGGCAGAGAGGAGCGGGGTGCACGGCAGGCACATGCAGCTGATATTTACAATGCCATCACAGCCTCCGCCGAGGCAGTACAATCCGCCACTGGGTGCAAGAATAGTCTGTCAAGAGAACAAGAGAGTCAGCACAGGTGAGGCAGGAAGGACAGGGAGGGAGGGGCGGTTACACAGGAAGATGACACGGACACAGAAGAAAGAGTGAGATGGAAATTAGAGAGGAGGGGAACAGTAAAGGGCAGGCAGAGCCCCTCCATCCCTTGGGCCCAGGGACAAGGTGATGTGACTGCTGATAGGCAGAGGCAGCATCTGGGTGAGCAAGGAAACCCACAGACCACGAGGGGCTCCCCCACCGCTGTGCCCTGCTGCACTTCCCTGCTGTGACACCCCCTCAAAGGGCCAGGGCTGTGCCCAGGACAGCTGGGCCAAACCTCAGGAATTCTGCTGCCTCCCGTGGTCAGGCCCAGGGATCTGGAGGCCGCTGCCCTCCTCAGCCAACACACGGCTCCCTGCAGCAAGCCGGGCTGCTCCCAGCATGGCAGCTCGGACACCAAGGTGAAACTGGTGCAGGTTTGCCACCCGGACTGGCAGTCCCGGGGTGGGCAGCAGGCAAACCCCCTGAGGCTCCTCAAAGCCAGCCAGAGACATGCTCCTCTCTGCAGAGAGCCTGGGACACTCTGGGGAAGGGGGACTCAACACCAACCCCTGACTCCTGGGGGGTGGTCCAGCCCCCATGCCCCCTGCTCAGCCCAGGCTCATTCCTGGGGTCCCAGCCAGCAACTGGGGCGTGGGTAGGTTGTAGGGGTTGGCCCTTGCCAGGGGCTGAGCTTCCAGGGCAGTGACACTTCCAGCAGCAGGAGCACTCCAGTCTCCCACATTTCAGAGCCTGGGGTAGCACTGCCAGTGGGGCCCCCATCCCTGCTTCCCTCAGACCTCCCAATACCCCCGGGATCCGGGGAACTCAGACAGGGACTGAAGAGCCAGGAGGATCTGGGAGAGGAGAGGAGAGGAGAGGAGACTAGAGCCCA